>PTEX01000040.1:2660408-2773873 GCA_003342815.1 Eudromia elegans
AGAGGGACAGAGGGACAGAGGGACAGAGGGACAGAGGGACAGAGGGGAAAGACAGAACACTTTTCCGAACGGAAAATCAGGGGCTAAAATGAATGTTGCGACATCAAACCATAAAGCTCATAAAAGATTAACATACCCATGCCCTCTTAAGGACGTTTGGCTGACAGTCAGAATGATATCAAATGTTATGGGGTAACAGTTGAAATGAATAATATTTTGATCAGCATATTTAGATACCAAATGGACAATTCTTTTCAGTATTCTAACATGATCCCAAGAATATTTTTAGTACAAGAAGTTTTCCATGAAGCCCCTCCCAACAGTTCACTAATGTCAACCATTGCCACTTGGGCACTACTCACTCACAGAACCTTTAATTCATCTGCTTTTCTCCTCTTTGTGCTCTGCAGATACAGATTTACATCTTAATCTCACACCACATATTGCGTCCTGCTTAAATAATTACCTGCTCCCTTCTCTCAATGGCTAGCCTCTGTACTTCTACTGCATAACACTTTTTAGTATCTTTTCAACTTGTATTTCCTTCACTACGAGACAAAATCTCTTCTATAACTCACAAGATTGCCAGCATTGAAAACCATAATCACTCCTTTAAAGTCTTCCGCTCTGCTCAATTAGCTTCCTATTTTCTGAGTTTTCTGGTAATGGAATTCTATGTTCTACTGCCTCTAGTTTTATCTGAAATTCCAAAGCATTTTTGATGAATTGGTATTGAAGAACTTTTAAATAAACTGGATAAAAATGACCATGGATATATTCACATTTTAAAAAGAAATTCCTTCACCAAACGAGCCAAAATTTATTAAGAATGTATACACATCTAATGTTGCCCTTAACTTTTATATTTTGCTGTATTCAATTTTAATTTCATTCTGATATTTCAAGTTTTACTGATTTATCTTAAGCATTATCATCAATTACTTAATTGCAACCTATTTTACTTACGGCAAGTATCTTACTTTTGCTACTATCAAATAAAATGCTAAAGACCAGCTCTCTCCCATGCAGACACCACCCCTTGCTCTTTTCGTAACCATTTTCAAAATAAAGTCTCTGTTCTCACTTACCCTGCAAACCTCTCTTCTTCATTGTCCAGAACAGAAAGAGACAGGCAGGTTCCACTTACCAGGCTTTACATTCTGGTTGTTTATGACATTTTCTGTTCCAGAATTCTAGAAGTTCTATGTACACCTACACACCAAGCTCATAATACAAAACAGCCCCTCAAAACAATTACCTTTAAGGACTACTAGAAGAACCTACTGTCCATGTTTTATTTGGCTTCATCTAGCAGTAAAACTGCAGATTTCAGTAACACAGATTAATTAATCTGTCCTGGGCAAGCAGATCCAGATCTCAATTGCTACAAGGCTGGGTATAAAAAGCATCCTTGTCTAATCTTTATCAGAAGCATTAAGGGGGTGATAACACTAACTCTCATCAGTTCTTCATCAGTTTATCAAAATAGATCAATTACAACACCACAGAGTGAAACCTAAAGCAAGTTATACATGGATGAAGAGCAGTCACACTAAAAACGCAGTTCCTTCCATCTTGCACTGCTGACATACTCAATATTCCAGCCCTCTTGGAGGGACTCACAAAGCCCTCAGCCAAAGGTTTGCACTCAGTCTCACATCTTCTCAAAGTCCACAACAGCAGCACTCTCGTGATCACGTAAGTCATGATGCACTACCAAATGCAGACATGATGACTTTCATGTTGTTATTTTCACTGGTACTTTATTATTAGCAACTAAAACACAAAAGGTTTCCATCGGTTCCCACATCAAAACTAACCCAATGCATAAGCAAATCTCCTTTACCACAGACAGCTGCAGAAAAGCCAGTACCGGACTGGCACTTTCCCTGACCTGCCCTACAGAGACCAGAAAGTAAAACTAAGAAAGTGCCGTTTCTCCCTTTCGAGAGCAGCGAAACGAGACCAAGCTTCCTCTGACACCTTGCCTAGCCAGACCCCAAGCGGGCCCCACTGAAGCAGCATCCCGCAGGGAACAGAGTAGGAGTGGGGCACAGGACGCGCTGGCCCACGCTGGGTGACGCCGCCGCACCGGCTGGGGACCACCCTGAGAGGGCCTGGGGAGAGAGAGGAGAGACCAAAGCCGCTCAAGGGCAGGTAAACCCACCGGCGGGGCAACCTCAGGGCTTCCTACCCAATTCCCGGGTCCTCTCCACTCCGTCCCTAGCCGCCTCAGCGCCCTGGCCGTCCCGAAAGCCTCACCAGACCCTTACCCGTCTCGGTGCCGCCGCCAAGCGCCCCGCGCGCGCCGCACCCTCCCAACAGTCGCGGCAAACGGCCGTTCCTACACGAAGCGCTACCCCATTGGCTGCCGGCGTCCACGTGACGCCGTGCACGAGGGCCGCTGTTGTTGCCGCCGCGCGCGCAACGTCACCGCCGGGGCGGGCGGTCGCTACCGCGTGTCCCCGCGGATCCCGCCCTTCTTCTCGCGCTTCCACCCTCCGAAGGTTCCGCCCCGCGGCCGTTCCGCGCCGCCATGCCGCGCTACTGCGCGGCCTCCTGCTGCAAGAACCGCGGCGGACAAAGCGCCCGGGACCGGCGCAAGATCAGCTTTTACCCGTGAGGGACCAGCATGAGGACGGGGAGGTGGCGGCGCGGGGGACGGCCTTTGATCAGGGCTGTCCCCCCGGGCCCCGGAGATGGCGGCCGCCATCTCCGGGGCCCGGGGGGGGCAGCCCTGACAGGAATGCGGCCCCTCAGGCGCCGAGGGCAGGAAAGGGAGCAGTTTTGTGGGAAAACGGGGGCAATTGCGTCAGAAAAACTTAACTTTCGCGGCAGCGAGGAATGGGCAGCCCCGCGGGATGCGTGGCTGGAGAGAGGCGCGCGTATTTGGCGGAGAAGAAGCGCAAGGGGCATGTTTAGCCTGTTTTTATTTAATTTTGGTATTTTTGCAAGCCTGGCTGCCTCTGCAGGAGGGATGTTTCAGCCAGATCAGCACTGCTTGTTGGTGGAGTAGCTGCATGCAGCTCCTCTGACAGGCCAGCGAAGGGCTCGATAAACGGGAGAAGTAAATAGATGCTGACTTTCCAAAACAGTAATGTAGCCACTGAAATTAAAGTCCTGCGTACCCTGTTTTGTAGGGAGGCCTTCGAGCTAGTCACCAGCTAACCAGGTTCATGGCTAAAAACCTTTTGGCAGCTGCAGAGCCCTGGGCAGTGACAGCGTCAGCACCCCAGGTCTGCGCTGTCCCCTGCACTGAGGTGGTTACGTGGCCGCCCACTCCCGCCATCACCAGTTAAAACACAACATTCCCAGAGTGTGGATATGTAGGTACCATCTCGAGGCATTTCTGCTAAATAAAAGTGCCACAGCATTCATTGATGGAAGAATTCCCTAGCGTTTAAGAAGCATTTGAGGAATAAACTTCACAATTGAGCTCCAAGGCAAAAAGTCATTTTGGTAAAACTTTTACTGTAAGCTAAGCTCAAGTTTAGTTTTGGGCTGAGTACTAATTTGCTATTCCCTGATTAGGAAGACTGTGTAAGAGGACCCTCAGGACGACCATTGATTTGAAAGGGATTTTAGTTTAGATGGAAGGAGATCTCTTACCCCAGCCTAAATATGTCTGCAATATGTGACTTAGTAGTACATGTGATAAACATCAACCAGTAATGAAAATGAGGAGAAATAAATTACTTGTAGTGCTTTAGAGAAAGCTTGCACCACATGGGTGATCAGAACATGTTTGAGTGCTGGTACATATTTATGCTCAAGTGTATGGCATTGGTGTAAGGATGATTTCAAAAACAAAGAGCTGTCTTACCTAGCTATCGGTTTGTGCTGTGCACCTAGTAATATAGTCCTGTAGAAGGGGTGCTAAAACTTGATTTATAGAGAACATTAGCCCTCCATGAGCAATGGCAACTCCCTTGCCTTTTAACATCCTGAAGAAATCCTCTGCTCCACTGTGGTCTTGGGTACGACTCCTTGAACTTAATTCCTTACATCCTAATTTCAGATGGTCTAGCTGCCCTTCCTTCCTGTCTTTCTTCATCTCTTTGACTTCTGTGGATGTCAATTCTATTTAGTCCTTCTTTCCATTTTTCATTTTATCTGCTTTTACAACCGAGAGCAGACTGTATTGGCCATATGAGAGCAGAAGCAGGTTTTGGTGAACTCGCTCTTTATCTAAAATAAAGAATTTGGCTACCAGACATTTTCTCTCACCTGAGATTTGTGTTTCCCACACACTGAGGCAGACTGACCGAGCTGAAGGCAGTGAGAGCTGTCACGAGGATAATGGCAATGGAAGCAAATGCTCTCAAGGCTCTCTTGAAGAGAAAGATGCAGTTGCTGCACTGACCTCTCGCTGAGTGGTCCCTTCAGAGTCATCTTGTGACATCCCACGCTGGGCTCTGCTCTTTGTGGGACGTGCTGTGTAGTACTTGGAAGGCTGCCGTTGGGTGCACTCTGTCTGAGTAGGCAAGATTTGAAGAGGCTGAGCTCCTAACCTGTCCTTGAGAGGCTATCTTGTTCTCTCTAGCGTTTTTCTTTTCATTCCTGCACATACACAGAGCATGTTGCATCAAATGTTTGTTCTGTTTCCTTAGTGCTTGAAACTTAAATGGGGAAAAAAAAAACAAAAAAACAGGTGAGGGAAGGAGGAAGAAAGAAATGCACATTCACCTGTGAATTTGAGGTGTCATCATCTGTGTTTGCAGTTTTGGAAGTGCAGGCCCACAGCCACGCGCGGGTGCCTAGAGCTGCAGTAGGAGGGGGCTGAGGGCAAGACTCAAGGTTGCCGTCAAAGTGCTGGCCGTGGGATCCAGGCAGCATGGGGCTCTCCAAGAGGTGCTCCGTGTGAGAAGGTGCCAGAACAGACCCAAATTGTGTGCACTGCAGGCCCATAAGTGTTACTGTGGTCTATTAATGTTGATTGATGTAATAACTATTATCAACAGAAGTGATTGTTGATTAGAAGGGAAAAATAGCCAGGGGAAGAGGAATGGGGTTAGGAACATCTGCTCATGTTTAGAGAGTAGATGGAAATGACTCCTTTAAAGAGGCTTTAGGCTGTTATTCGTCCATGGAAGAAATGAAGAAAGACCTGAAGAAATAAAAGTAATGTGGATTTTACTAAGGATGGATGCAACATAATGATAGGCGTTTGTATTATAAGGAAAAGGAGAGAGATAGGGCTCATTTGATTCTTTTTTAAAGACTTCCTTGTATGGAAGAACAGGATATCCTTTATTTAAAAAAGTAAATTAGTATCATCTTTTTCTCCCTCTAACTGTTTTGATCAAGGTTTCCACTTCATGACAAAGAGAGACTAGAGAAATGGCTGCGCAATATGAAGCGGGATGCGTGGACTCCGAGTAAGCACCAGCTTCTGTGCAGTGATCACTTCACCCCCGACTCCCTGGACGTGCGCTGGGGCATACGATACCTGAAGCACACCGCCGTGCCAACAATTTTTGCTTCCCCAGGTGGTGAGGTAATCCAGAGGCAGGGGGGTTGTTAGTCTGTTTTTTATTTTTATTATAATTATTTTTGTTGTAGGATAAAGCTAACCAGCTATTTATGTAATAGAGCCGTTATTTTAACTGTGCTATAGTCATACTTTAAAATAGAAATCTGGTCTATCAAAATATTTTGTCAGAAGGATTGACACAAAATGAATTTATAATTGCACAGTGAATAGACAGTGAGAAGGAAGAACAACTTTCCACTCTTTGATTGAAGATTCATTTTTTCCTTTTAAACTGGCAATTACAGAAACATTTCTCATAAGTTTGTTTCTTGTGAGAATATTACTATCCCACATATTTTTTTCCCCTCTATGCAGCTACTCTTAATTAGTATCCTAATGTTCTTTGAAGGCTTCTATTAACTGTACCTAAATCCTGGATATAGAATGTTTTGGATTCAAACTACACATTTCTCTCTTTTTGTCTCTAACCTCTCTGATACCCAAGTGCTCTTGAGTGTAGGCTGCAATGGATGTGCCAAGAAGAATGTTCTGTCTTGTTTTGCATAGAGTTTTGCAACTGGTTACATAAAAGCACTGTTCAATGCAGACACCTAATTTTCATTAAAACTATGACAGTTCTCTTGTGGCACATAGCTGTCTCCCACTAGATCATCTGGAGGAGAACAATATTGGAAGTGGGAGAAATGCAAGGACTAAAGTAGCTGAATTGCTGAAACTGAAATTTGTGACTCATTACTTTAACAAAATAATTTATTTTTATTCATAAAGCTCTATAGCAGACTGCTTTTGACTATCTGGAATTAAAAGTTAATTTTGATGAATTTCCCCCCCAAAAAATCTGCATATGTGGTTGTATATACACACATATTTGATACAGTGTCTCAAGCTCTGATAAGAGATGCTACCCGTCTGGGCAGATTTGAACAGCTGCTTCATCTCGCTACTTTTAAAATTATTATGACTCATTTAAAACAATAAAGTAATCAATAAACTGTGCTTGAAAAAGCGAAATATAATATTACTGTCTTTAGAGCCTCTGAATAATGTTTGAGCATGTAGGACCTCTAAAAAAGGTCATGATAAAGTTACAGAAGGCAGTTATGCTGTTAGTTATACCATAGAGTGACAGAATGATGGTTGTGCCCCACCCTCTCCCCCCCCTTTTTTTCCTCTCTTCTCCCCTTATAGGAAAAAGGCTCTTCTAAGCACAAGCCACAAGAGTTAAAGAGTGAAGATCAGGAAGAAGCAAGTGCAAATGGAGAGTCAGATAAAGGATCTATATCACTTGAACCTTGTACACCAAAGAAAAATCTTGGAGTTGCAGAAAATACAGATGAAAAAGCAGAAATAGTTTGTTCAACTGCATTGAGTAAACCTCTGCAAATGGAGAAACTACAACTTGAAAACACAGAAGACTTTCAATCAGACAGTGCGATTCTTAATAATTCATCTAAACAGCCTATGCACATTTTAATGACAGCAGCAGTCCAGAACATGGAATCTGCCAGTGTTCATGATTCTATAGAGAATCCAGTAAGTTGTGCAGCTACAGTGTTGCAACTTAGAGACTCCGAGTGCTTGAATTCACCTCTGACATTGAAAAATGCTTTAGGTTCAATTACAGCCTATCCAGTTGAAAATCCTAACCGTCATATTGCAGGCTGCTCTGTGGAAGTACAGCCAGCAAAGGACAGTACCATTTTAGTCAGTACAGTCACACAAACTATTGAACAATTTAATGGAAGTGAAGAATCTGTCGTTGCTATCATTGTACCGCCTCAGAGTCCAAAAGAGCCCGAAATACTAAACGACTCATTCCTGCCCATTAAGCAAGAGTTTCTTGTCATGGAAGAAACAGAAATGGAAACAAAAAAATCTGGATTAATGAATCCTTATAGTGGGATTGAAGTGTTGCAAACTGAACATTCGTACTGCAAACAAGACCTGGACAGAGATCACCTTTGGCAGAAAATTTCGAAACTCCACTCTAAGGTAAGTTTACTTGAAATGCAGGAGATAAAAACTTTGGGGAGACTCAGATCCTTGGAAGCTGTTATTGGACAACTGAAGCAAGAAAACCTGCTTTCTGAAGAACAGCTCAAGATAGTAGAAAACTGTTTCACAACACTTGAAGTGACGATGATACAGTAAAGGCTTTAAATAACTGTTCTATAATATTTTTTTTAGTTTCTCTGACTGCTCTTTTGTACAAATTAACTTTTGTTTCAGTTATGATGTTTTAAGAATCTAATACAAATTGTGTGAACAGCAAACATTCTTAAAAATCAACCACTACCAAAGGTGGGTGGTAAAATACTGTCCTTAAAACTTAATCAGTGAGGAAGATTTAAAAAAAAAAATCTGCCAAAGTTTTGTTTACAGTATATAAAGTGGGTAAATAAAAATAAGTTAAGCATTTCCAGGTACAGACTTCCTGAAATATGTGAACCCAGCACTCAGTGCAGCGGTAGAAGGGATAGCATAACTGTGTGGGATGAATGATTATAAAACAATTGTAAAATTGAATTGTCCTAATTTCTCAAATGAGTGAGGAAGTATGTAATATACATTGTACTGTGAGGCCACAATTACTTCTTAGTCCTTTTTTTATGATTCATTCTGGTTCCTTTTTGTATAGTTTGACCTTACTGCAGTTGTTTCTGCAATAAAAGATTTATCCTTTTACATATTCTTAGTTAATGAGTATTTTTTGTCTTGCTGAATCTTACGATGAACAGGTCTATTCCCTGTCTTTAGAATGATGGAATATTAAGCTCAGATGGTAAGATCCATCTTCAACAATGATAATTTAGCAGGTAAGTAAAAGGGAATGTTCTAACAATGAGTGCTAGCTGCTCAAAAGTGTGTTTGATTCTTAAACATCTTTGCCTGGATAGTTCGTCTCCTCATGATAGTATGTAGAAAAAAATATATTTGCAGAGTAAATTATTCTTAAAAGTAGCAGAATCTGGCTTGCCAGTCTGTAGTTTACTGTTCAAGAAACAGAATTATGAGATTGGAAGTCCTCTTCCTTATACCATTTTTTTAAACTGTTTCTAGTGCCCAGGATGTCACCACACTGGGAAGACTAGAAGGATACTGAAAATTAATTTTGAGGGAAATGAAGTGATAGGCTTTAAGTAATGTGCTCACACTGTCTGCATCCTCTCCTATCTAAATCTTGCTTTACAGTGATTAAAGTACTAGAGGGACTTGTTTGTATCTCCTGTTACTCCCCAAGCTTAGTATATGTTTGGACAAAAGTGTTGCTTTGGAGCCACTGTTATGTACTGTCCATCGCTCATTCTGAACTCTTCTGTGACACTTTTTGTTAAGGGATTGAGATCAAGCAACACTGATTGTAAAATTCACCTCCAACTAGATATGAAAAAATTACAGAGAATTTTTGAGAATCACAGAATAGCTGCCTGGAACTTGGTCTGCTGAAGTAGATGATTTAAGAGCAAGTCTTTTTCTGAGTTTAGAAACTACCTTCCTGGACTTTAACCTCAAGAACTATCTTTCAATGGTTAACCTTCTTTAGTCCGTAAGCATAGGATGTGATTAGTAAAATTCACAAAGAGGAAAGAAGTCAGCTGTGATGAACTTCTGACTTGGACTCCATGACCCATGTGTGAAAACTCTTCAGAGTCCAGTTCCTGTCCTGCAAGGAGTATCCCGGTAGGCTCTGAACCATTGTGATTACACAAGGTCCTGTCTTGTGTAGGTTGTCCAAATGGCCTACATATTTTGTAGTTCTTATAAAGCGAAGAATCTTGAGTCTACGGCATACCAAATGAGATTGCTAAATGATTTGACAATTTTAGGAGCTTCATGAATGTGCCTTTAGAAAACTGCTAACATTATATATTTTAAGAGTTGCAAGCCCAGTTCAAAAGCTTAAGGCAGCTCTCAAATGGCAGTAAGGATTAAGATATTGCATAAGAGTTTTTGAAATCCACTAGCTGCATTACCTACATAATAACCCTTGCAAAACTGAAGCTGTTGTCCGAGAAAGGTGCTTGTCTATGGCTTAGAAAATACTTTTTCAATGGTATTTAAAGTTTTTATTTTTTTAATGGCAATTCACAATATTAATACTGAGAGCATTGTTTCTTATACAGATGTCTTTAATCTTAGTGGGAGAGGAATGTTCAGCTTTCTTTAGTAGAGATTCAGGCATGTATAGCAGAAACCTCAGTACCTTTACAAGCACGTCACCAACCTTAAACATTTCCCTACTATAGAGGTGATTTGGGAATGGCATTGACTTGAAAGGCCTGCAGTGCCTTTCAGGGCATCTATAAGCTGAATTACTCAGGCTAATCATTATGAGGAAGAGAAAAAAAAAAAAAAAACTATATTAAAAATTGCCACTGCTCCCTGAATTTGAGGTTGCCTGTATGTGGTGTTCTCAGTGTTCTCTGATCATGAATCTGTATAGCCTTGGCACACAAAACTTCTTTCACAAAATTTTATTGACTGTCATAAATGCTGTGTCACTCATTGAGATCCAGTCCACAAACTCTTCTTGCACTATTGCCCCCCAGCACCAAATTAGCACATTGAGTCATTTTTCTCCACATTTTGTGAAGCTTACCTTGAATATAGTTATGTTTCTTTTTTTTCTATATTTTTGCATTTGTATCTTTTTTCTAGTTTTTGATTTTTTTTCTCCTTAATCATTTAACTACTTTCCAGATTCAACCGATGTCAGCTGTTTTCCTAATTCAACTTTTCTATTTTCAGTTGTATTTTGTTTCTCTGGCTACTGTAGTGATTCGCCCAAGTAGCTTCCACATGGATCTTCATTAGGCAATTAAAATCGCTTCATTCCAGCAATTTTACCTCTTTGGAATAAACTGGTGCCCATTTCTATTTGCTCTTCCTCTTCTTTACAAGGTTGACTATGAAGTTTTATTTAACTGATTCTGAGTGCTAGAACAGATACAGTAGATTTTTAATTTTTACCAAGCTAGGTATCCAGGGTCTCTCTTCTGCACTTGTGGGTCTTCACGCGGGGTATCTGTCCCTGTTGTAGCAGGCGCAGCCCCTTGTTTCGGATCAGGATCACACGCCCGGCACAGCCCAGAGCTACAGAGAAAACTCAGCGAAGTGTTGGACACACGTGAAATACCAGGACGTATTTTGCTTTGCTCATTTCCCAGAGAATTTTATGATGTTCTTTCACAAACTGATTTACATTTCTGCAAACTCCACTGTATCTCAGGAAATGCTTCAGAGTTTTATTCACGCTAAATCATATAAAAATACCACTGCTCTTATTTTCTTCTCCACTGAAATCAGTATAATGATTTTCTAATTTGCCAGACTGCTTGGTGCTTCAGTGGAGACTGGAGATTTTGCCAAAATACTTTCAACAAATACATTGAGGTTCAGGTCTCTAAACAGACTTCCCTCAACAACACCTCTTGGCTCTGTTAGACATTATGAGACACGGTGCAGAACGTTTATTGCTGTTTTAATCGCTACCTTTCCTGCACAGAACCGCAGAACCCTTGGAATAGCATATCTGAAAGCATAAAAGCAATTTAGAAGCCCGTGTCTCATCCTTCTAAAAGAGATTTAACTTTATAGGTCTATGAAATAGATAGAGGGATTCTGTGTGTGTGTGTGCACATGCATATATAGAGAGAACATAGATATATATACAGAGTTTATAAATATATTTACTGTATATGTGTATGCAGTAATGTTTCATATAAACAGCAGGTGGTGCTACTGGATTGCTCTGTAGATGTCTTAGTAAAGCCCTTTTTATTTTCATTCTGTTGGCCTTTGAAACATGCAAACAAAATTACAGATTAAGTATGCATTTTTTCCTTGTATTTTAAATGTATCTGGGAAAAAAAAAAAGAGTATCTGCATAAAACAGCATGACCAATTTTCCTCAGGCTTACAGATGTAAAGCTTCAGATAACTCATTTATATTCTGAACATGAAATTCAAGAGCCTTCTGCTCAAGTGAGTGGTGAAAAAGACATATTCTCTATCCTTACATGGAGCGTGATTGCATCCCTTATTTGTTGAAGTGGGTCAGGGATTGAAGTTTGAATCCCATAAACAATCTACCCTGCTTATTTGCATTTTAATTGGGGTGATTGTGTGAGTGTTCAGTCGTACCCTCCATGGGGAACGCCAGCTTTGCTGCACGACTGCTGCAGGCGTGTTGGAGAAGGTAGCGCAGAAGAGCCTCGTTCATGGCATGGTCCTCCCTGAAAATGCTGTGGGATGGACTTGGAGAATATGCAGGTTCAAACAATACCAACAGCCCTGCACTAGAGCAACACTTTTGAACGCCTATAGAGGGGAGCACCAAGCTTAGATGCTTGATTTATATAGTTACAGTCTTTTCCCAAAGACTTTGAAAGCCCTTTTGCATATAGAAAATTTGTCCAAGTAGGAAAAGTGATTCCCCGGCTGCCTAGACTAGACAGAATGGATCTTAGCCATGATCCTCAGTGCTGCCTATGCATCCCCATATGGTGCACACCAGCATGAAGAGCTTTCCACTGCTTCATAAGTAACATAGACTGATAGGGCTCAGGTTCCTTTACCCTTTTACAGACCCTTGGGATTATAAGCAACCCTATGGCTGCTATAGCCTGACTCTGGAGCAGTAGCTAACACCATAACAAGGCTTTCTCAGTGGTACCTGCTAGGGTAAGCACATAATAGTTCATAAATGCCAGTAGTTTGAACTTCAGTCTGAGTCAATAGACTAGGAGGCCACGTCGGAATTGGCTTCAGAGGCCTTGAATGACCAGACTAGCTGTTACCGGGAGATGAGAGGACAATAAACACGAGTAATATTGTTTCGCAGCGTCCAAAAAAAGAAGGGGGGAGAGGGGGAAAAGCTTTTCACAGATCTTGTGCAAAAAAATCTAGCATAAGATTAAATAAAATCTGGCACTTGCAACTGTGCTTGGGTTCTGACGCAGGCAGAGGCCAGGGGTTGAAGGCGAAGTATGTGTGAGTGCTGCCAGAGGGCCCGCGGGCTGCCTTGTGAAACCCTCAGCCTCACGTACGTGCTGTGGGGCCGGCCTTTACCCCCCGCTCTCGTCCCCTTCGGTTTGCTTAGCGCAGTGAGAGGGGGACTAACAACCCAAGCTCCTGAGACATGCCGGGGTGAGAAAAAGCTGCAAGAAGGAAAACAGGCAGATAATGAGCAGAGAGCTACATTTCATTGAAGGAGATTAATTAGAGGCAATAGCAAATCCCAATTAGATTTTTAATTAAAAATACATTAGAAACTGACACTTTTCTAAGAGTTGCTGCAGAAACATGAGCTCTGCCACGACAGTGTTTGAGTTGACTAATTTCACAACTTTTAAACATATAATTCACCCTAATGAGATCACTGTCATAAATCCAAATGAAATTGCGTTTCGCCTCTTTGGCGTTAACACCATCAATTCATTTCTTTAAGTATCCATTTTTTGAGACTCCAATAAAAATATTTTTCCAGTTTGTTTTGTAAAAGTTGAGGTGTTTTGTTTTGTTCTTAGCATCTGAAATGAATTTGCATCTCTACCCGCAGCTTTCAGAGAGGAGCGATGTCCTGGTCCTAGCTTCTCAAAGCCTCAGTCTCACAAATCAGAATTCTTCATTCAGGGAGACACAATGGGGGATTTAGATCCTTTTTGCTTGGCTGTATTAAAGGCACAATAATCAAAACAAGGCAGAGCTGTGATTTTGTTGTGGTTGCTCACCTTATACACTCATCTTATCTCCAGGCTACAAAACACAGTTTCTTATTGAATATCCCTGCCCAAACCGCTGGGTGCCAGCAGCTTGTGCCCTGCTTTTCAGCCTACATCTCCTTGTCTAACATCACCCCGCTCATTAAAACCACGTGGCAAGGGCAGGCACGTGCCTAATTGCTCTGAAATCCGCAGCTTCCCTTGACCGCATGTCGGCTGAGAAGGGCCATTATCTCCCACCAGCGCACGCAAATAGATTAGGGATTGTCTTTTCTAATGAACAGGGCATCTTTATAACCTGCTTCATTTCAAAGGAACTTCCTGCCCTGTTGAAAAGGATTTTGCTAGTAATATGATCTATTTGCTATCTGTTAGATGCAGCTCCAGCTTCTGCATGTATATAGTAGATAACATGGCAAAGGCAGAATAGTAATTAAAAAAAGGCTTTTTTTTATTGATTTGACCTGCTTCTTTGACAAATTATGGTTTCAAAACTGTCACGCCTTCCTTTCTCTTCCTTTCTTCCTTTCTTTTCCTATGAGAAAATAGTGTAATGGGGGAAGCCATTGCTCCAGTTCTCAGCATTAAGAGATATAAAAAATGCACACATATCGGGGGCTGTTGTGAGAGCTGCCTGTTTTAGACACCTGCAGGTTTGGTTAATTTTGTAGCTAGTGGCCATCCACATATACTACAGGAAAAAAAAAAGTTTGGCAGTTAAAGAAATGTGCTAAGCTTCCTGAATGAGGTCTTTGCTAGCCATGGTTTTTGTTTTGTCTTTGGGTTTTAAATAGGTATATTCAAGAACAACTAAAGTATGAGTTTATAACATAAGTTTTACTGTATATTAAGTGATACAATGAGCATCGTTGATAAGATGACAATGCAAAACTCATGTGAACTCATAGAAACACAAGCAGAAGTTCCCTGCCTTTCTATCTCATCCACATGTATTACCACAAAGCACTCAAACTACTATATTTTCCTTAAATAATGGAAATTTGAAATAGCATTGCCAGAACATGGCCCAGATATGTTAACATCTTCTCCCTCTGAGCATACAGCATATTGTTTCCCAAGTTTATGGTAAATACATATTTTATTCTTTCTACAGCATTTGTCAACAATGAAACATCGAGCACTAATGAAATGCTCTATGACAGAAGAATATAGCCTGCTTTTTCTTTCAGGTGTGTGTCTCATACTGAGGAATGTTTGAACTCCCTCTTTGAAGTTACTTCAGCGTTTACAGGATCCGTAGCCTGCTGGGGAATTCTGCCTTCACTGCAGCCTGGTCAGCAGAATGGATGGCTGCTGAAACAGTGAAACGGTTGGTTTTTAGCAAACTGTAGCTGTGAATGACCAATCTGAAGTTAATATTGACACCTGCTGAGCAGTCCATGTTTCTGCAGCTCCCTGGAGAGGAAGCAGAAGCCAAGAAGAGAAGATAAGAACCAACTCACTCTGAACCGAAAGGGACTGTGCTATTAACATAGTTTGAAAGTGGATAAGAAAGAGTGAGGGCTGAGGGCCAAAGTGGCAGGGACAGCTCCTAATCTGCTGGGTTGATGGGTTCCTCAAAACCCATCAAGGTTGATGGAAAGACTCCCACACACTCACTGCACTGTAGGAGCTCCAATAAGTAGAACATGTAGATAAAAGGTGTCCTCTATCCTTTGGCAGAATTTCACAGAATTAGTACAGAACTCTTGTTACTAGCCTTTTTTTCTTCCATTACTTATTTACTGTGTCTTTATGTATTTTTATAGTTCTTTTGTAAACCCTCACTTGGCCATACATAGTAAGAAAAAAAAAAAGTCAAAGGATGCAGAGCAAGGGGGAAGTTCAGTCCCTTGATTACAAACACTTTAAAATATGCAGACCTTGAGCTTATGAGCACATTAGAGACACCTCAGTATAATAAGGGAAGACTAGGATCACCCACTTGAATCAGTGGCGGTGGAATGGGCTAATCCCACGGCACTAAGCCCCGCTTTGTTTGCAGGTTGCCCCGCTGATCCAGGCTCGGTTGATGCTCTTTGGGATAAGCAGTGTGATGTCGACTTCTGAGAGCATCCCTCCCGGCAGAAAATCGCCCCTACCCCTGCCTTTATCTGTCAGCTTCCCAGCGCCGTCTCTGAAGTCAGTCACCAAAAGCTCAGCAGATGGTTTATAAAGAGATCTCTACATATGCTTATGTACAGGTGCAAGATTTCTTTCTGTAGTAAAAGTAATATACAAAAAAAAAAAAAAGGTTAAAAAAAAAACCAGCCTACCACTTCTATGCAGATCACGTGAAAGCAACGCCACCACTTTCCCAGCTTTATTATGTGTCTTGACATTCTCCTCTGATTTGAGGCAGTCTCAGTGTATTCTGACTGTAAGTGTGAAAACATGTTCTCAGGGTAAGAAAAAAAAAGGTCAAATCCTTTCCCCAGGGAAACTGAAACTAATTAGCACTGTATTTGCCCAGAAACGACTGAGACATACCAGAGACCTTTAATGATGGAAAGGGAAAGATCCCATCATTGATAAATCCGCTTATTTCACATGTGCCATTCCAACTATGTCACACACCTACAAAGATTAATAACTCTTTGTTGCCTCTGACCACTTGATTTGAAAGGAAACCTCTGATTTTAGCAGCATGGGTGTTACAACATGCAGGCTGTTTTGCTCCACAGTTTGAGTAACCTTTACTATGTCTGCTAGGCTGCCAAAAGATGCTGTTTGCCACACAGAGACAAAAGCCACCTTTCTGCTTGAGCAGCTCTTCTCAGATGTCACCACCCGCAGCACAATGTGATTTCCAAGCTAGCGGCTGCCAAGCTCACCAATAAGACACGGATTTAATGCTCAAGCACACGGAGCCGAGAGTATCTTGGCACCTCCACCAGACCAACAGACCTGCAGTGGGATGATGCCATTTAAGTTCAGCTTTAGGCAGTTTGCAAGTCCATATTTCAGTGGAAAGTAATTATTAGGTCTCTTTCAGTTTGAGTTCTCACTGAGAATGCATTACCTTGCAGATATGTTTTCCCCTTCTGCAAGCTTTCACTTATCTCCTCTCTCTTTCCCTTTTTTTTTTTTTTCCTTCTACTCATTGCTATTTATATTGAAGTATAAATAAACTTTCCACCATGATGGAGATTTCTTAAGAAATACCTTTGGGGCACATTTTCCTCTACCGCCTCCTACACACTTTCAAGGATCTAATAGGGGTTGCAGACTTGCTAAATCTTACAACTGCTACATTTTCAACTAATCTTCTGATTTGGTTTCCCCAGCTGTCGTCAAACTCAATGGGATTTAATTTTCGTAGCAACCTGCTTATCTTTGAAGTCAGTGTTATCCCTTCACAAAATCCTCTGTGTGCCACAGCCCAGGGGAGCTGCTCTTCTGCAGGCTCAGCTTCTGCAGCTCCTGCAGCCAACCCAGGCACTCTTTGCTAACCACTGTAGCCGGGATCATGTAAATTCTGCTCTGGGGACCAAATATGCTCTTCAGCAGCCTAACTTACCTGGGAAGGCTAGAATGGAAATAGTTTTGGACAGTGCTG
Organism: Eudromia elegans; assembly: GCA_003342815.1. Lineage (NCBI taxonomy): Eukaryota > Metazoa > Chordata > Aves > Tinamiformes > Tinamidae > Eudromia > Eudromia elegans. The sequence goes on from PTEX01000040.1 coordinate 2,677,186, forward strand.
CCAGACAACTACATTGTTCAGAGTTGAGGAGAGATGAAGATCCCTTTTGACTGAATGAAATACCCCTGCATTACTGCTGAGGCACGCACTCAGCAGCATGAACTAATATACTTACTTGTCTTAAGATTTCCTGCAAAAAGTCCATTACATTCTGACAGCATATTTCAGCACAATGAAGCCTTATTTGAGGCACTTTTTTTTTTTAGTGGTGTATTTGTCTAGAAAATAAAGGTGAAGTTTATTTAGTGTGTTACTTTCTTTGAAAGGTCTAAGGGCAGACTTGGTGTTGAAAGAGCTACTTTACATGATAGGGAGCCTATTGGTCTGGCTTATAGCTAGTGTGATGGCTTCTAATCAGACCAGAACAGCTGTCATCTTCAGCAGAGGATGATTCCCACCTTCTTTGTAACTTCCCAAGCAGAGAATTAAAGTACAGCTTCGGAGGCTGCCAGGTCCATATCTCTTGCATCTGAATCTCATGGCCAAAAAATAACAGCTATAACAACTGTGCATAAATATACATTTTGAAATGACAGTTTCTAAATTTCCAGTGCTATCCACCTGGAAAGGCGAGTGTTCATTTATGACCTTTCCGATAATTCCAGTGTCCAAGTTTCCTTCACGGCAGGGGAGCCCCAGCCCCAGCTGGGCAGCAGCACCTGCATGGCAGAAGCCTTGGGAGGGACCCAGCATTTTCCATCTGCACAAGGAAGAGCAAAGAGCCAGAGAGACCCCCCTCCAAGCGGCGTTATGAACCATATGGCTTATTTCCCAAGTGGCTCAATCCTTGCTCTTCGGGCTCACTTTCTTTCCCTTGCTAACATCTAGGAGCTGCTCAGATATTGTATTGACCACAGAGACACACATTGGGTTGGTCTGTTCTACGGTGCGTGGTAAGTGTCTGTCTTACAGGTGTCATGTCCCTAGTACAGATTGCAGCAAACAAATACACAGACATGTACTATAGATGGAATAGGATATTCTAAACTTTTTATTTATATTAAATTATCCGTAGAGCAGACATTCTTTTCCATATCTCATACATCCAAACCCATCAAAAGGAGATACTTTTCATGCAGTTGGTAGAAGTGCTTTGGAAAGGGAGCATTGTGAACCTTGGCCAGAGGAACTGTGGACTCAAGAGGAGACCGGACAATATATTGGAAAGAGCCCCACTAGGAGTTACTAAGTAGTCAAATTATATCCAGGAGGGTGGGAGTGACATGGCACAAACATTTGTACATTTGCCCGGTTTCCATCTTCTTACGATTGCTGGAAACAGGATACCAGACTAGATGGACATTTGGTCTTACAACCATTATGATGGCCTGATATTAAGCTGTACCAGTTACTAGGGTAACTTTTTAATTATTATTTAAATGAAATGCACTTGAAAGGACTTTATGTACATTAAAATAAAAATTCTTGGTTGATGACATATAAGGGTGAATGCAATAGGACCATTTATGACAAATATGTACTACCACTGCAAGAATATTTGTCAGGATCAAAGCCTTATTTTGAGCTTTTTCCACATTTTCCAAGTTTTCTAATGAAAAATAAAACATTTTATGTAATGTGCCATGTAAAAGCAATAATTTTGAGATTGCTTTGCTGTGGAGATATGAAGCAGGATTCCCCCAGGAATAAATAATTCAGTCTTGATCGAGCTTCTTTAAAATATGGGGAAAAAGAGTTACATGCACAAGTCTGAACCCAATGTCTTAAGTCTTAAAGTCTCCACAAGCCATCAGCACAAATATCTCCTGAAACTTGAATCAAACTGGCAGCAGAGATAAAAAAAATATTGCCATGAGATTGACCATTAATAAGCTCATAGCCCTATGTTCTGCGTCAGCTCCCCATGGATCTGCTGATGCACATCCACAGGGATGAAGATCTCTTCTCTCCCACAGGGTACATTCTTGTCAATTTTCCATTTAGATTTTGCTGACAGGGAACAAGTTCAGTGAACTAAAGTAGAATTTTAACGTTCCCTACAGTCACTTTTATATTCCAAGTTGTCCTTTAACTTTGCTTTGTTAATATTGTCGAACATGAGATTGAAAGAGATTAGAAACCACTAGCTAATCAAAACTCATTCACTTATAAAAATCTCTTTCCTCAGGACAAAAGCAGAGCATTTCTTACGCGGTCTGCTACACTGTTGAATGCATTCATTAGATGAATTTGTAATTCTTGGTGAAGAAGGTAGCCCATAATGTCTGCTTTGGCTGATTGCTTCTCTAATTTTCATTTTATGCTGACAGGAGTCTTGAAGCTCTCTATTTCAGAGACAAAGAGAGTGAATTGATTCTCAGAAGAGTGGAACTGTCACCTTCTTTCACCTTCCAACCCTAGAAAACCAAGCAGAAAAGTCTGCCACCACTACAGCCTAGACACCCACCAAATACCCTGTAAATACTGCAGCGAGCTACACAGAGCACAAAGGAGATGAGCAACGGCAGATTGCTTCCAAACCTGTCATTTTAGCTAAACCATTTCCTCATCTAGATGCAGCTTTCACCAGCAAATTGCCCGGCTCCCTCCTGCATGCAGTTCATCTTCATCATGGATGTGGTGTGGTGCACGGTGAGGCAACGTAGCCCTGGCTATCGCAGTGCGCAGGCAGCCTGTCCTGCAAGACACTTGAATTTAACCTCCCCTGGGCTCCCCAGTGCCCTGTACCAGTCCCTGTCTCTGCCATAGCTGGTTAAAATTCTTTCCATTATTTACTTTCAACATGGTTTTTTTTTTTTTTTTAATATTCTTACTAAAGATGGTAACTCTTTGGCTCAAATTATTATTCTCTTCATTCTTTCCAGCCTGATCACTCACTATCACTTTTTGTGATTTACAGGCAAAGGTTGGGCTTTTGCTTTGCATCCTAATTTCTTACGTCCTCTTTACATTTGTAGCAATTAATTTACACAATAATATTGTTTTATTGAAGATACTTTTCAAGGGTCATAAAATGCAACCTTTTAATAAAACGCTCTATGCTGATACCTAGGAGACTAGGTATTTTTCAGCTTCATAGCAAGTGTTCTTCTCAAGCTGTGGAAGCCATAGGGACATGTGGCCAAAGATGGTAGCTTCAGTAAGCAATTTGGTTGATGCTCTGAAGTGATGATAGATGCTGAGAAGGTGTTATCTTTGCTCCATCACCCTTGAAAGGGTGGCACACCTGCCACTTCGTATTCAAGATAACATATGAAAGTCACTCCTTTCTCAGCAGTTAGACAGTAGCAGCCACCACCCAAGTGACTGTCAGACAAGCCTCGGTTGGCTAATACAGAATGTGAGTCAAGTAGGCAAAGACATTTCTAGTGGACTCTGAAAAGCTGGAGCTGGGGCACTTAGTGCCCCTGGTCGTGGCACTTCAGAAGGATGAAATAAGGAAGAGAGCCCCTGAGACACAGATAGCGCCGTTCTAAAAGAAGCCAACAGAGATCTTTTCTAGGACACAGGTTTGGCAGAGAAGAGTCTCCACTTTCTGAAATAGAAACCAGCCTCCTGCTGCTTGTCCCATCTGCGCTCCAGGAAGTGCACTGCTGACTGCTACAAATACCAACAGGGAAACGAAGGATCAGATCCCACACGAGGAGTCAAAGAGTTGGGAGCACAAAATATGCTTGGCCTATATTCTAATTTCTCCTATTTTCACACAATTAATGCCAAAGTGCCTTGGTGGTGATTCTATAAATGTGACCATCTGGATCTTTTTGGCCTAAAGGAAATGTATACCAAGCAACACAAAGGTCAAAGATTACAGAGGGAAGTAATCAAATGCTGTAGTTAAAAATTATATTATCTCATATATTCATTTGATTGCTTTCTTAGGATTTGTGAAAATGTCAAGGAGGATTTTTATGGAGAAGATCTTGGCTGATAGCTAAAATAAAAAGTACTGTAAAAAAAAACTATTCTTCCTGCTGTAGCTTTGTCTCTAGATACAGTAGAACAAAGAAGATTTTAGGCATGGAAACCAGCTTATCCTGCCCGCTGCATGGGATACTGTCAGGGAGAAGGAACCTAAAGAAAATGACAAAATACTAAAATTCTGGTCTTGCCTTGGAGGTCTTAGGTCCTAAAGTACATTGACGAAGCTCAAAAAATATATGAGATAAATCTGGCAGGGAAATGCAACAAGAGCTTCACAGATGTCCTCATTTCTGAGTTATTTTCCCCTTTCTTTTGCTTTCCACTTACTTTCTGTGTCTGCTAGAAGTAGTAGAACTTGACCTGGTATGTAATAGTTATATTGAACAAATCGTTTTTTCTGAATTGCAATAAGAGAATGTATCATTCTCCCAAAACAACAGCATGGGTCCAATTAGAGTGAACAGGGAATCTTTGCAAAGGACATATCCTTGTTTCCCACCAGAAACAATTTTAAATTTCTAGGACATGGTTCAGTTGCTGGACATGTGGATGCAACACAGCATTCACCCTGGGAATTCCAGTATTTGAATTTGGGAGGGAGAGAGAGATTTTTCCAATGCAAATCCACATATTAGAATTAGGGGAAAAAAAAAAATTCAAAACACCTCTCCAGACCACAGTGAATTTTTCTTTTAAGCATACTCATCCAGAATTGAATTAAATAGGCATTGTTCGCAATTACTAATCTGTAATGTAATATAACACTTACAGTTCTGCTTTTAGGAAATATATCATGTTCACCTCATTAACCTCCATGCAATAATTTTTCAAATTTTAAAGTTTTCCTCCAACATAGCAACAACAACTAATAAATGCAGCCTGACGATTAAGTGACATTCTCTTCCTTGCACTCTCAGATCTCTAATTTCTAGAGGAAAATCAGGAGCCACGTTCAGAGCCTGGATGGATTCTCTCCCCAAGCAGAGTCCAGCTACATAGCATTCCTTACAATATCTGTTCAGTGGTAGCATACAGGCAGTGCTTTGAGTTGAATAGGAAGTTAATGCAGTACGCCATGTGCCCTGGCTCTATGTTTGACAACTTGTCATCAAAATGAACTGCTGCAAATACCCTAGAAACATTTTTATATATAAAAGCATTCAAACAGATTTGTATCCAGGCAACAGTTGTAAGCTTTAGAAAAACTGCCCATTGCTCATTTCCTGTAAATTATTTGCAGTTAATTTCCCTTAGCAAATGAGGTCTGCAAAGCCCTGATAAAAGGAATTGATGAAAGCTGGTTTTAGGGCAGCTGGCAGGACAGGTATTGTTTCACTAGATCCTAGCTCCTCCTTTGTGGATTACAAACCCCAGGAAGACCCCAGGGATGCTTATTAGCAATGTGATTCTGGCTATTGCAGAGCTATTGAGAAGGCTGCATGTGTCTCCTTTTGTAGACGAAAAGCTGACTATTATTTGTGCTCCTGGTAATTTTAATGATAACATAAGTGAAACATAAACCAGTGAAAAAGCACTGAACTAGAAAACAAGCAACAAGACAAGCTCAAGCCCCCAAGGCTTCGGTGATGGCACGAAGACCTGCCCAGGTGTCTTGCAGCCGGCTAGGTGCAAGCTGGGCTAAGGCAGGGCTTTGCCATAAGCTCACCACAGTCACCTCTAGCCTCAGCATCTGGTCTGTGGCCTTCAGAAGTTTAGAAAGATCAGGTGCCCAGTGGTGACTGCACTTGGCGGTCACATCTGGGGGGACTTAGTGGTCACGTCTGTACTGGTAAGTACAACAGCCTGGGAGCTACTGCCTGCTTCTGAGAGCAAAGTGTTTGACAGAGCACAGCCAAATGCTCTTACCACCCAAAACAAAGCAGCTATAGTAAAAACTGCTGTTTTGGGGACGGTCTCTGGCTTGTGCTGAGCCCATCACCATGCTCAGAAATCGCTTGGAGTGTACAAGCTGACCAAGACCAAACAGTCTTTGACAGTCCACCAAAGAGTTTGACAGATGTGGAGCACCTACCAGGGCTCAGACCTGTGCCCTGGCCCTGTGGCTCTGCTCTCATGCTGAGAACAGGCCTCTTGGGCCACGTGCACGTCAGTTCGGGGCAGCAGCCGGCGAGAACGGCCCCAGCACAGAAACGTGGCTGCCTGGGCCCGGGCAAAGCGGGTGTGAGGGTGCTCAGCCCACGGCCAAGCTGGAGACCAGCCGCTCCCTCCTTGTGGAGGAAGCCACGACACAGACGGACAACAGCTTGAAATCAGAGCCGTCTCACCTGGAGCTGCTGGACGTGGGTTTGACACTATTAGCATTTCAAAAGCTCTAAAAAGGAGCGATACAGTATTTCTGAGTATTTTCAGTCTTTTCTTCCCCTGTTCCAGGTCTCTAGGTGGGCTTTTTATATTGAAAAACTCTAATCTGTAGGACCTTTTGGAAGAAAAAAAAAAAAACACAAAATTACTTGACAATAAATCCCCTTAAATGTACATTAAAATGCAATCATGGAAGATGGTAAGAATAAGTGTCCTTAAGTGAGTGGGAATCTATTTAGCTAATTCCTTCCCTCTCTTGAATTAATATACATCAGTATTCACCATGTATTCTAACAGTATATGCATTTTCTATCTTCAAACATTTGACTCCTGCAATTATTCAGAGAGAAACCATTCAGATGTATAAATCTGAATGTAAACCTATGCCTAGAACCTCAGCTAAAAACTGTAATTCAGGAAATATACACTGAAAATTCTATAAACTGTTAAAATAGAGAAAAACTATCCACTTAAACAGACGTGCACATGCATGCTGTTGTCCCACAATAGCTCTGATTATAACCAAGGCATTTTGGTGTTTCATTAGAGCAATCTGATTTTTAGATGTCTTATTTTCTTTCAGCTCTCTAGGTGTTTCATCTTTCTTTTCCTTCTGCTAATAATTTTGTACAAGACTGTGGCAGAAAAAGTTGACTTAGAACAGCCCTCTTAAATATACCCAAGACCTTGATCCTCTATGTGAGGTGATTTGTTCATTCTCTTCCAGCGCAGTCTTACTAATGTTTAAGTATTTCAGTCAGAAGTATTTCCATTGACATCAGTTAGATTTGGATCAAGGTTTAAGTTAGAAGACAAGAACAGATTTTATATAAAAATTGTTTCTTCTCTGCACAGTTCCATGTTGACCCAGTGAACACACACACACAACAGGACCAATTCACTTGTACCTTTACCACTGGTGGTGAATAAGCTGAAGAACGTCATCAGGCCATTGCAAATGGGGAAGTGTATCCTAGAAAAGGGGAATGTCAACATAAGCCAGCAGAGAGAGCTAGATTTGAGAAAGAGTGCATAATTCACCTTCAAAAGTATACCACACTGTGCTTTTCACAGCCGGCCATATGTCCTGAAAAGAACTATCATCCTCTTCCTTGGCTTGCCTCGCACCATGGAATGGATAAAAACTGATGTTTGGCTTCTTACTGTTTCTCAGGAAAATTCTGGAAGGTTTTCAATCATCTCATACCTTGAAGGTGTGTATACATGGTGTACAAGCAGCTGAAAGGCTCAGTCATTAGGGCCCGAGGAAGGAGTGAATGCTGGCGACTGGCTGCACAAGAGGTCTCATTTGGTTCTTGGTATCAAAACCCCTTTTAGCCACCCTTTGACAGGGTTCCCAAGCCATTGCTCTCCTTAGGGTTGACATGAAAAATGCCTCCGTGCTGAGTAGTCCTAATATTTTGCTTTGTTTTTTTTTGTTTGTTTGGTTTTTTGTTTTGTTTGAGTAGTCCTAATCATTTCTTTTAATCAGAAACAAATTTTTCACTAAGTTTTTGAAAAAGAAGACTAGCTAGGAACGAACTATTTAAGGTATTACTTAAAGAAAGATGACATTTAGACCATGTTTTGCAGACAGTTATTCAGCAAGGTGTCACTAAAACAAGACACTTGCAGGTCCTGTCTGCTTAATCAAATGTTCTGCCCAACCTAGAGAAGAAATTCTTAGATATCTTAATGAATATGAAACTAAATCCATGGCAGTGAAATTGACAATAATGCCTTCTTTAAATGTCCTCTGTACCGAAAAGAACAAATCCAAAAGTGCTCACAGTCAACCATAAGCTGTGTTTTGTTCTCCTTGCCATAAAGCAGTGGCTAGAAGAAGAGCTGAACTAGTTAATTGCTCAGTAAGCTATAAAGTCCTCCTTTCTTTTTTCTTTGCTGGAAAATTCCTATATCTTTCAGTAAAATGACTCATTTCTTTCCCTGAACAAAATTAGTGCTGGTAACAGTACTGATAAGTAGAAGCTTTTCTACTGTCCATATACTCACCTATCTGTTCTAGTAATGTCAGCACACATACGTTCGTTAGTAAAGATTCTTTGGCGACCACTTGCCTAACTTGTTGATCACTACAATAGAACTTCAAATAAATTCACTAAAACTTTGGCGCGCAGGTGCCTCATAATGGAGCTTTAGTTTTTGGTGCATCCAACCACCTCACTCACGGTTAGGTGTGCAAGGTCCCTCAGTGCCTCTTGCTCTTACTTCCTAACTCCACCTGTTAAGCTGAGTACTTTTCTTGTATATTCAGCTTGCTAATTTTAGAGCATTTGTGTAGCCATAAAAAACAGCATAGACAATGAAATTGCAGTAATTCTTGATGACATAAAGTTCAGAAATGACGTATTTGATCCTCCTGGAACCTTTTAGCTATGTATCATTTCTTCCAACCATCCCTCTGTATATTTATCCAGTCTTCTTTTATACTGTCCACATTAAAATGCATTCACTACAGAAGTGAATTATACCATCTGGTCTAGATGACAAAAACCTTTTTAGATAAGAGCACTTTCTATCTAATGGGTACTAAAAGACGCAACTGTGAGACAGCCTGTTGCCAAAATGGCATCAAAGTTTACAAAGTGTTGAAGCAAGTGTGGAAACAAAGTGATGTATGTTGTGCAGTTCAACTCCTTTTGTACCTGCGAATGAAATCATGTCTTCTTAACCATCCTGACCAGCATCAGGAACAGATGAGTTTAGATGAAATGCTGACTTTCCAGCCCAGGGGGGGGGGTTTCTCAGTAAAGAGGCAGGTTAACATAGCTAGGTTAATATTTAATGTAAATTATTTTATAAATTAATAAAGAAATAGACTAGAGAAAACAAGCTGGTCTGCTGATGAAATATAAAGGATGGTCAAAGATGACTTTTTTACTTCTACAAAATGGAAGGATGCTATATCTTGGAAATAAAATGTGTAAAAATTGAAATGGCCTCAGGAGATAAAAGGGAGACTGTTTGAGTTCCTTGACAATAGTGTCTCTGCAAAGCTTATAAACCTGGTGTTCATCATTTAAAAGTCTATTTTCTTTCTGTTCAATGAGTCGTTACGGAGAGCCATATCAAGACTCTGGGATCAACTTGTTTGTCTCTAAGGCACGCAAGAGTTAGCAGAAACACTGTTTTTTCCCTCTGTTGCATTTTCTTATTGGACTCATAGAGAAATCCCCTATAAATGACCCTGACTTGGACTAAATGCGTAGTATAACATAGTTTTATGTCATAGTTTTATGCACATATTTGTGGCAGAAACTGTGAAGGAAAGTAGTTGTATGTTAAAAAAAATACTGCAGTACAGCTTCTTTGTTTTCATGTAATCACCTTCGTCTCATTATTTCTTCAGCTATACTGAAGAACATCCATCCTGAACTGTATCATTTTCTATATCACTCTGAATATACCTATTCCTGATTAAATACAGCTAAAGCAGAAAAAGTGCGCAGCTTAGCCATATGAAAATGTTTTCCAACTTCCCTGAGCTCACAGAGATGCATAGTTAGCAATTCCAGCATAAACTCACTTTTACAGAAGCAGAAATAAAAGATTATTCCAGCGCCTCATGGTAAATGTCCTATTAGTATGAACATTAGTCAGGTGCTCTAAGACATGAAGGACAAATTTCTAATTTTCTGTGTTACATCTCCTATGCCTGAGACAAGCCATCTGGCTCTGTAACATCAGCTTCTGTGATCCGAGCCCATTTAGGACAGCAATAAAATTGGCTTTGACAGCTATCCCAAAAATGGAAGAGCTAAATGCGAAATACATTAATTCTGCCTCAAATTAAAAGGGTTCCAACATTAAGTTCTGCACAGTTTCAAAACTAAAGCAGTGAGAAGAGTTTTGCCCGTTTGTGATTGCCAACATTATACAATAAAAATTACCAGCACTATACAATGTATACAATGTTGCTAAGGAGGTTTCCAGCCAGCACAGCAGTCAAGCTATATATTGATAGGCTATAGAATGGGATGGGTGTAAAGCCTAAAGCAGCATTTTTCTCAAGGTACAACCGTCTTTGAAGTACGATGCAATGGCTCCCTACGAGTTCTGCCTCCTGGCAGCCTCCTTTATGTCTGCGTTGTAAATGCAGCAAGGCGTGTGTTGAATATGGATGGACATGCGTTGCACAGTAGCTCTGGAGGCAGGAATAATATGCCCACTGTTCAGCAGCTGCGCCCCCTCCTCAGGGTGGGAAGGTTTGTCATTCGTATGATGAATGCTGCATTTTGGTTTCATTTGTCTCCAGAGAAATTATCTTGGGTTTGTCACAAATATCTCAAATAATGTTCTTTTTCTTTTCTTTAACTGCGTATTAGGAGGAAAGGCAAAGAAGGAAAAGGCTATTTATTTCTTGATGCAGCTCCTCTAAAAATAAGCTTTTCAAAACCTTTAGAAATGCTCCAGACTTAAAAGGCTGCATTCTTTCCCTGCATTCATCCCTAAGTTATTAACTTCTCATAGATACAATTTATTTTTTAAAAAATAAGAATCCTCCCTATCCTGAGACCTGTTCCATAGCTTTGTTCAGAGTCATTGCAGTGGTCCTCAGCAGCAAAACAAGCTTATTCCTATTCCTTTTCTTATTTACTGGACAGAGCTATCTTAAAATGATTTGAATCCCCCTTACACTGTGTATCATTGTTTATTATCAACAAAATGGCTTTTTCATGCCAAGAGGTTGTGGCAGGATGCTTTTATTTCTTCTTTTTCCATTTCTTTTTCCTTAAACATCAATAATGAGATTTTCAAAAATGCAAGAAATGACAGCTGCTTTGTGCTGACTGCTTGGGAAACCAGACTATCCAATTAAGGAACAAAATGAATCATTGTGAGCTTTTTCTTTAAGATCTCATTTATCAGAATTCAGCTTTCCAGTTACTGCACAGTATCCGTATTAATGATATCCTGCTGCATGTGAGCACTGTTTTGGAAAACAGCAAGATTCCTTGGCTGACACTGACAGAAGGACTCACCCTACAGAAAGTCGTTGCAGCTAATGATGATGATGGCGATGGTGATGAGTAAGCAGGAGAGCATCCAGCTTATTTTTACATTTTCTGTCTTTAAAGTTTTTTCAAGCACATCTGTGTGCCTCTGAACGTACCACAATGTTGGATGATGGGTCTGTTGCTAGGCTACTAATAACGTGTCCTTTTATACATCTAAAAATACATTTAACTTCTGAATTTAATGATGATACTGCCTCTGTATTCTAAAGCAAACATGATTATGGCAGAGCACCTTGGGGCTTTCTAAAGATGAGTGTTTTATTCTTGGCTGCACAACCCTATTGTTAAGATTTCTACAGAACAGGGAATGGCGCACAAGTGCTCCTATTTCCTAGGTCATATATTGTGTTTATTTCTTGGCAATCATAGTTAGCAGAACTGGAGAGAACTTTAAAGGTCATCTTGCTTATCTGCCTGCAAAAGACAGGGTTGTGTAAATAACTCCTGAAGACATTTGTCAAACAAGATTTTGGAAGTTTCCAGTGATGAAGATTCTATAACCTCCCTGAGCAACTAAATCCAGTGCCTCAATTTCTGGCACACTGGAAGGTGTGTCCTCATTCTCCAAACTAGACTTCCCTCACTGAGCTTTAAATTATTTACTGCTTTTGTGGCCTGCAGTTCATGGAAGTTACCTGACTAGACAGACTGAAAAAACACAGCCAGCAAGAGCAAGATTAGGTACCGGGCCTTTTGCAGACAGCAAAAATATAATTACTTCTAATAGATAGAAGAAGAGCAGGTGCCACCCCTGTTTCAGACTGAGATAATAACATTGTAAAAGTTTTGGTATGTTTAGAGTTATGAATCTTGTTCCATCTTGGACTGTGGCAAAGAAACGCACAGGCAGAGATCAGGCCCAAAGTCCAAAGTAGAGATCAGATTTGATATGGAGGGATTATTAAGGGAGGTCAGGCTGGAGGCTCTAGTGCAAAGCTGCGTGCAGCCTTACGGCCCTACATTGCTCCAGTCTTCCCCAAAAAGACACCTGCTCAAAGCCTGGGGATGTGACTGGGGGCTGGCCGGGCACCTGGCCTGTCACCGTGAATAATGCATTCTGGGCAAAACAATAAATAAAGTGGGTATTTTAGCCTAGTTGCTGAACCAGAAGAAGAAAAGAACAGAAAATAAGACAAAAATACAAGAAATGAGGAAAAAAAAAAAAGGAAAAATCCTATAAGCAGTGGCACCAATGAAGTCTGCTTTTTCTTATTTTATACATATAAAAAAATTATGTCTTACAGGTATGTATTCTCTACAGCCTTTCCAGGCCATGGAAAGAATCTTTCCTCTATCCATCTATTGACTTTCATGAAATGTGCTACTCCCCACTTTCACGGTGTAGTTTCACAGTGTTTACTGTGTAATCCTGCTCTTAGATTTGGCCCATCAAAAGTTGTGTTCATGACAGACACAGACAGCTCACATACACTGATCAGATAGACCTCTAAAATTAGGTTCATATTAAACAAAAATGTTGCTCTAAAGTATACAATGAGCTGCAGTTTGAAAATGTCACAATGAAATGGTATGACATTTTAAAAAATGAGAATGACTGTCACAGCCTCAGAACACATTAAAAATGCTAAACTGAGTCCTTTAGAGAAAAAAAAAGAAAAATATTTTTTAAAAAAACACACAAAAATGGCATGGTCTAGCTCTTGCAAACTGGCATCCCTGGCCTGAAGAGTGAGAAAAGATAGAAAGAACAGGCACAGTACCAGAAAAACTGAAAGAGGAAGAAAAAATTCCACAAAAAAAGAAATGTGTTGGAGGATTTGAAGAAGTGACCTGATCTTTTGATGTGACTTAGGATTTTTTACTTTTTTTTCAGGTTCTCAAAGGAGTCTATTCCTGAGAGGCCTCAGGATTAATTAGGGCTAAGACAGCTCTTGATGTAGAGTTTTATGCAGTGACCTCTTCACTCTCAGCATGATGCTGATCTTATCAACTTCTCAAAAACATTTTCATTCACACTCCCTCATCCATGCTTCCCAGGCAGAGCAAAATAACCCCTAAGCAAGGAATCTCTTTTGCTTGATAGCTAATTGCCCTTCATACATCCATCTGAGCTAAAAATTTGTCTCTATTTGCCTACGTAAAAAACGTATTTGTGTTTATTTGCCTCTCCTACAAAACAGAGATTATCTAGAACAAGAACATTGGAAAGAAATAACTTCATGTTTCTTCTGTGTGTTCTCCAAGGTGCTCATGTCAAAATCTCCTACCAGGACAAATGATATGCTAATTAATTCAATAATAGCAATCTCAGTAATTCTCCAAAATATTTTCTAAAAAAAAAAAAACCTCCTTCTGTTCCCTGGGCTGTAGCAAGAGGATGCTATATATCAATTGTAACCTTTAGTTGTATCGTGAGACCATGATTCAGTCTTACTAACCAAGAGACCAGAATCCCTCTCCTGTAATCCTCCAAGAATAGTCAAACATCAAACATCAGCTGTGCTGAAGAAGCTGTTTGTGCTCTTGGGAATGCTCCGGGATGACACAACCTTTCAAGTAGGCAATGCGTTGCCATTAAATAAACTGTTTTCCTAGAGAAAGAAGTTTGCCACCTTCTCTTGGTGAATCACAAAAGCAAAATGACCAAAGAGAGGAGATATCAGAACGCCTTGCATACATCTATTCCATACACCCAAGAAACCTCTTACCCAGGACCTACTGGGTACTAACGCTAACGCTACTATTGCTATAAAAGGTAGTGACAGACATGTTTAATGTGTCTCATTTGACTACATTCATAGTTTATTGATTGCATCAAAACTAACACTAATGCTTCCTGTTTCCAGCTTCAGTTTTAACATACTGCTTCAAAATGTGTTATTACTGCTTACCACGTACAATCCTCTTCAGGGAGAGCATATAAAATATTTGCAAGATATTATTCATGTGCTGAATTGTACTACATGCCTACCAAGGTGTATCAGTAATAATTTTGTTGTTTAAATAATTTTCAAAGACCTTGTACTCAGTGTGATGAGATCATTTTTCTTTTGATTGAACAAATCTCAAGTTAATTCTTTCTTAGCTTAGTTGCAGTACAAACATAAAAAAATTTTAGATGAATACAGCGGTCATTGGTAAGGGACCATGCTTGTCCAAGCTGTAAACAAATCATCTACCTGATCTTTCCAACAGACTAGCAACATCACTTATGAATTTGCAAAATATATTGATCCTTATAATCCCTAAATATTTCTTTACTTTACAGAAATTTGACTAAGATGAGAGCCGTTCAGACAATGTTATATATTTGGAATTTCACAGGATGCACTTATCAATGATTTATTTGAGTGTAAATTAATTATAAGCCACAAGAAAATCTTAAATAGATCATCTATATTTTTGGGGAAACTAGAATTCTAATGTTGACTTCTCTATTGCTAATTTTGGAGCAGCTAAAATAAAAATACACCAGAGCTTAGGCATTGGAGTCAGCTGGTTCTTTTTCCTTTTCAAAGTATAAATTCATTACAGCATGATTCGCCATTCACTGTGCCTCCAGAACTCATTTTACTTGTACAGAACAGTGTGGCAATGCTACAATAACTGTAATTCCCAAACAGGATAGGTGTATGTCTAACCTTTGCTTACACATTGAAGGCAATTTGAGACACAAATCTCTGAAGAAGAACATCTCATCAGCATTTAATTTTCTTTTACTGTTGCTTTCCAAAAATGATGGTCACTGCCGGCATACCATTCTCAGAAGTACAATCAAAGGTAGATATCAGGCAGAAAGGAAGGAAGGAAGGAAGGAAGGAAGGAAGGAAGGAAGGAAGGAAGGAAGGAAGGAAGGAAGGAAGGAAGGAAGGAAGGAAGGAAGGAAGNAAGGAAGGAAGGAAGGAAGGAAGGAAGGAAGGAAGGAAGGAAGGAAGGAAGGAAGGAAGGAAGGAAGGAAGGAAGGGAAGGACAGAGGAGCTCTTGAATTAATCTCAATCCATGTTTCGATACCTAGTTCTGAGCTCACCATAAGCTCACTTTTGTAAGAACAACACAGTCTTCACAAGAGGTCTTTTTCTGACCATCATAGATGCATACTTTATCACGAAGTGGACTGCTGTTTGGAGGGACTTGTTAATTTGAAAGGGTATTAAAAGCAATCCAGTTCATTATGCCCTAATTTTCATATTCATAAACTGAGCATATTGCATATCCCATATTGCAACCTTAAGTACCCAAAAGAGGAATTATGACCCTTAACACAAACTTGTTGACATTCATCTTTTTGTCTAAAGGTTCCCTAGTTGCCTGTGTTTCAACATTGCATAAATGTCTAGAACTGCCTCGTTTGCAGAGCTAAGCACGTAACCCAAATGAAGCTCTACTACCTTCCAAAAATATGTCCTCTGAAGGGACCAATCAATTTCTATTCCAACACAGTACCCATAACATCAAGTGTCTCACTGGACAGTGTAAACAAGTCTTGGAAGGAAAAGAAGAATGTTCCCAGGAGTAGCAGTATTTCTCATATAATTTTGTGTCTAACTGATTTTAGCTTGCTGGAAATGGGCCCTGGGGTCCATGCATGGATTTTCTGGATTGGTTCCATAAATCAACTTTCAGTGTTGTATAAAAATCCTGGTATTACCAGACTTCGTATTACAGTCTGGGGTCAAACATAGCATACGTAAGAACTGACACAACTAACTATTACAAATTTATGGGAGGGATCAGAGGAGCTCTTTCAAATAAATCATATCAGATGCAGAATATGCATGCCTCCCTCAGATTAATTTCTGTCCTTGGATTAGAGATTACGTGAGTAAGGCATTGGAATGGAGGGTGGATCCTTTTCAGTGCACGTTTACTAATGTGTCCAAGCTAACTTGGATCACCTTCAGTAATAATAGCATGAAAGATGAGCAAAACTGTGGAACCAGATTTACTTTTATGGGGCACTTTATCACTGAATGCTATTTTTTGCACAAATAACATTGAGACATTTTCACACATAAAAAAGAGATTTAACAATGGGGTTAGGTGGCTTTTTATATTAATTGTAGCAGTGAAAGATATTTTTGAGGAAAATAAAAAGCAAAAGAAAGAGAGAAAGGTGAAGGGAAGAAGGAAGATGAAGGAAAATTCTCCCCAGTCACTGTCCAGCAAGAGTGGTGATAGAGTTGCAGACGAGTGCTCTCCTCTAGTCCTTCTCTACATTGCAACAAGTGGCAATAATGTAGAAGATGATTATGATGATTTGGGGGGCATACCTTTCCCTCTGGATTATGTACTTTTTATTGCATGTCTCTCAAACTCCATACTACTTGTTCCCATTTTTGACAGTTAGCACTGGTGTGTGCCAATCAAGTATAGGTGTTGTATATTGACTAGTTGCTAAGTTTCTCTGCGTACAATTTTGTTATATATTTAAATGACAGCTAACTATTTTGCTGTGCAGTGTGTTTTTTCTCTGCCATAAACTCAAAACTGCAAAACAAGAACTAAAGCAAAAGGAAGGAAGGGGAAAGCGCAACTCTCACGCTGGTGGTAGTCACGCCACAAGATTTGCAGGTGTAAGGCCAGGAAACCAGAGGTTCCAGGAAAAGAGTAAGAGGAAAATACTGCCATAGGGGCTCTGGAGAAGCACTGCCACGGTGGCTCAGGGGAAAGGTTGCAGGCTGCAAATAAGTCTGAGACACAAAGGCACCTAAGGCTCTGTGCAGCACCACTGCGATGCCCACTGTCTGCTTCACAGCAGAACAGGGTCAGCAGGGAAAGGACTGCTTTTCAATTTCTCCAATGCAAAAGCTTCACCTAACAGCCTGAAGACAGCCCTAGAATACAAATACAAAGTCAGTAGGAAGACGTGAACCAAGTCTTTTCTGACAGGTAAAAAAGATGACAATCAAAAAAGTAATAATAAATGTCGTTGTTGCATACACCTGTGAAGTGATGCAGATTAAATAGCACCCATGAGAAACAACCATTAATATTTATGCAGAAACTCATCAGCAGCTGCCAGCCTATGAAGGGTATGAATCTTGAGAAAATTTTGGACTAGCAGTAAGAAAAGTTAGGGCTATAAGAGTAGAGGACTTGCATAATGCTGCAAAAGGGATCAGTTTACTGAAGCTCTTGTAATATATGCTCCTCCACACTCTCAATATTCCCACACCTACAGAGATAAGACAATTTAAGAACAAAACACTCTGCTGATATACAACAGGTTTTGGCAACTTGATTCCTCAGACAATCTCTCAAAAGAGGAATTAATGACCTAGTGTTGGATTTGGTCCGTATACTCTAGCACTGAAGAATGTATGTCTGTGCCTTCTTTCCTACAAAACTACTTCTTGTTACAGACACAATTACTGAACACTCGAATGAGATTTCTGCAAGATAAGCAGCAGAGGGAATATTTCCCTCTATAAATTGCTACAAGCAGTATACCTTGTGTGTAGGAGTTTCATAAACCAAAAACGCCTAAAATGTTTAGACTTTGAAATGCATTGGGGGAAAAAAAAAAGAGTGATCTAATGAAAAAGACTGTAAGGGAGCAACAAAGGAGAGAAGTTAATAAAAAGACTTAAGAAAAGGTCACTTCCTATTGCTGGTAGTAGCAGAGTGTGTCCCTGCAAATACATACTACACCTGAGTTCCAAGCGCACTTTACACATGAGGAATTTAGTGCTGTGTAAAATGCTAGTACTTTTTCTGTACAAAACTCTCTATCCATTTAAACCCTCATAATAATACATGTCACAAATCATGCCTAGGCTTTTTGCCTTAGAGCCAAGCTAAGCACATCGGCAGAAATTTGTTTGCATATTGCCCGACAATCTTCCTGCCTAACAGATTTCCATATTCTACTTCCATGCAGCCTGCTTCAGGCACCCATGTTCTTGTCGAAGGATCATAGTTCTCATTTTGTTCTGTAGATGTGTTTTTCCCCCAGCATATCCCTCAGCCGGACAAGAGCCTTATATTTTCCAGGTGGCACTTTCTTGAGTCAAGAAAGGTAGAATGCTGTCAAAGAGGTGACGACACTTCTCATGTCTCATCAGCAGTGATGAATGATACCAGCACTAATGTCTGAGAGCAGTAATACAGGTCCCTTCTTACATCATATTACTATTGGTCAAGCAGAAGCCAAATTAGATAGATTAATGTTACAAGAGCTGCTTCAATAACGAGTTGCTGTGACATAATCTTTCCTTTGGAGTGATTTCAAGCAAAAATAATTTTCATGTCTGGCTGAAATGATTGTCCTGAGCAACGTAGTTTATTTCGTTTCTGGGAGATCACGAATAAGTACCTTCAGTACCCTGGAAATAAACAGAAGCAGACACAGAATAAATGTGCAACCAAGAGTTACAGGTATAATTAAGCTCTTATCTTCACCAGCAATGGTAGGAAATATGGCTTGTAATTGCAAGATTTTTAGACAGATGTGACACATTCGTTTCTCTGCAAATGGTGCACTTGAAATACTTGAAAAAGAAAACTTACTTTTTCACCAGTGTTCTTTTTTCAAGGTCACAAACAAATAGCACCCAATAATGCATCAACATCCAGCTGGTCAAATGGATGCATTAATGGTACAACAACAAGAGCAGCGTAACTTCTTCAAGACAGGCAGGTGCAGTATCAGAAAGCTAAGAAAATGCTGCCCTGTTCTTGACAGATATCAATATGAAAATATGTATACGTTTTGGGTTTTTTTCAGAATAAGATACAAACAAACATTTCATGCCTTCATTAACAGATCTTTAGTTTCAATTCCTTCTTTTAATTTCCTTGATCAATAAAGGATATTTCCATATCAGATAGTGGAAATTCAGGTGTTTGGGTCCTGTAAACATTAGTAAATAATTTGCTAATACATACCCCTGTGCCACACGGGAATGGCTACTTCAGTGCCAGGGGTTTGGAATCAACCATATTTGACCACAAAGAGAAATCTTTCAAAAATCTACTATGAGCTGCAGCTCAGGACTCATGATCTGCTGAGTTTTTGATTTATTGAGATAGAAATATCCTGTGAAAATCTTTGCTATGGCAATAATTGGAGTAAATGTGGAAATTTCTATAGTTCACAACAGAAAAGACAAAAATTAGATAAACTACAACTATTATACAAGGCAGAAAAGCCACAAATATTGAATTTGAAGGATAAACCACATTTCGCTAAGGATTCTAGTGGTGATGAGAATCACTCTCTACTTATAATTGGGATAAAATTTAATATCCTATTTGCTATTTTTTCTATGGGATCTTGCATCATTTTTGTTAAAGTTCAAATAATTTCTCCTTTGTTTGATGATCAGCTTTAGGTATTGCACTGCAATCCCACTTTGCCCTGATTGTTGGAATTCCTTATGGACTTCCTCCATGATTTTCACCTTTTCAATATCTAAGCATTGCATAAGGATTAAAGTATTTTCACAGCATCCTGGTGAAATAGTGGGTCGCATGATCTCTATTTTACATATGTAGAGCTGAGGCAGCAGGAGAACAAACTAGGTATAGCTAACATTTTTCTTTGGAGCCTGGTTTGAGCTGCACACTGATTGATTTTTCAGAGTTTTTGCCCTTGTGTAGAAATTTCGTGTTTATGAAACATATGTAGCTTATCATGCACCTACTATGACAAAGCATATAGACAGGGAAGGACAGTTGTCATCCTTAAGGTTTTGATGATATTTCTGATTTGCCGGACTTAAGACTTTTGACTGATACAAAAGCTGAAACTCTCAGCTCAGTTGTGGTATGCTCATGTGAAGAACTGAAGGCAGATCAGACGTGCCTGTAGCAGCCTGTGCTGCTGAGGAACACACTGTCACATTCTGTACTATTTTTCTAAGAGCTGTAAATCTCCTGGCTAAATATATCTAAATATATTCTTGTCCTGTGTTTCCCACTGTGCTTTAGCTGGGAAATGATCAAAAATAGATGCAAGCATTGAAAGACGGCCAGAAATCTGCATTTGACTGCAATGTCTTCCTGCAGAACTTTTAATCAGGAATCAATCATCTCATGCATGGTTATAGTGAATCACTAACGAATCAATAGAAAATGAGATAAGTCTGCAGTGATGCATATCCATCTGTGTGGTATATGAAGTGCAGAAGCCTTGCATTTCATCCAATATCTAATATAATAAATGATACGAAACAAATTGGAATAATCCATGATTAGGGAATCTGTGATCACTTTTGAAGCTGAAGTTCATTAAATGTTTTCCATTGTGATTTTAGATTTTGCAGAACCTTCCAAGGATAATCATAATAGTAACAAAACAGTGGCTAGTATCATAGGTGATTGACAGGTGACAGAGCAGGCAGGCCTTTCCACCTTTTTGTGATCACATCTCATGGCATACTGATTTTTTTATTACATAATGCAAAATTAAGTTCCAAATTAGTTGAAATTATTATTCATTTTGTTTATAGACTGATTTTTTCTTTAAATGTGGATAATAAAGGGAAAGATGACTATCATAGAAATTATCCTTGGGAGATCATTGAATATGATGATATATTTTTGTGTTTATTCAGTCGTGAATTTGCTTGATTGATTTAGAACGATTATTTGAAAGAAAAAAAGAAAGAGAAGATCTACTCATGCAGGATCTGGCTTGTGTTATCAAAAATTTCTCACAAGTTATTTATGATTGCTCTTTTACAAAACTGGACTTTAGTATTCTCTGGAGCAGTGTGTATCATTCAGGAAGTATTTTGAGACTGTAAGTGAAGCTGCTCATTCCTGTTCAATTCTGACAAATTCTACATCTTATCTATGTTATTCTTCATGTCAGTGTCACAAATTAATAAATAATGTGTTTTGGGGGATTTATTGCATTGACTAAGTTAGAAAATTAGACAGGAAACTGTCAATCTTTGAGTTTCAGTTAAACATAAGAAATTGACTTTTACAGCTACTCAACATCTATGCAACTGAGATGTTCACAGAAGGTTATATATATGATTTTTTTTTTACCAAGTGCTGCCTGTGTAAGATACCATGTTTGGTCTGTTACTAAGAAACAAGGGAGAACGGGTTAGGGACGTGACAGTCAATGGCAACCTTGGCAGCAGAGACCATGATGTGGATTTTGAATGGAATAAAAAGGGTAAGTAGAAGGTAAGTACAGTAATCTTCTCTCTCTCTCCTTGAAGAGAGAGAAGATGAAGCCAGACCCTTCTTGAAGGTGCCTACAAATAGGATGAAAGACAAGGATCATAAGCTAAAACATGGGAAATTCTGAGCAGACAGAAAGATTTTATTTATTTTCACAATGAAGATGGTCAAACACCTGAAGAGATTGCCCAGAAAACTCTTTTGGGTGCAAAAACAATGTCCTTAGGCCTAGAGCAACCTACATCATGTTGGCTCTACTTTGAGCATAGCACTGGACACGATAAACTTTAGAGCTCCCTTCTACCCTGAATTATTCTAGAGTCTGTGACTAAAGATCCTGGACTTCGGGAGAGTGATGTTAGGCTTGTTCAGGGCCTACTCCACCAATCACTTGGGAGGCTCTCCTGATAGGAAGAGAGATCCCAGAGGGTTTTCTGATCTTCAAGAACAACCTCACTGAAATATAAGGAAAAAAAAATCATTCCAATTTTCAGGAAAGCAGACAGACAGATCAAGAGGTCTGCTTGGCTGAAGAGGAAACTCCTCAGGTGGATAACGACTGGACTGATGACCAAGATGACCAGAAAAAGATGAATGCTACACCCATGTTCAAAAAAAAGACAAGGAGGAACTGCTCCTGGAAACTACAGGTCTATCAGTCTGGCCTCATTTCCAGGTCAATTTTAGAGCAAATATGCATTAAAATCATTCTACATGGAGTTGAAGTGCTTTACTCAGAAATGCACAGACCGCACTTGAAAAGAGACCAAATTTAGCACAGACTTCACCATGGACACCTCTAGACAATCGTAAGATACAAAATGAGTGCTGAACAGGTAATGCAGCAGCTTGGCTGCGTTGTTGAATAGAGGAGATATTTCAGTGTCTAGTTGCTAGCCCGAATGTTGTGCTGAAGGATCAGTAGGCCACTCACAGGTTTTCCCCAGGGATTTGAGTACTACAGCGTTGCCAAGGCCACCCGGGAATTCACAAGTCTCTTTGTTGATCCAAATCTTCTTCCTCGAATGGTGTTTAACTGCTGGGAGCCACAGAACGAATTAGATCAGCCAGCTCACCTGACAGAAAATTAACACACCTCCCCGAATGCATTCATTATTTCTGGTTTGTTTTTCCATCAGGTCAGTCTGTAGGCATGACTGATAGACCCAGCACAACGCAGTGCAGGGCACACACAGATAGAATCGAGTGAAAAGTCATGGTCCAGCCCTTTTGGACGTAGCCTGCAGTTATGTTATATCACATGCAAAAGTAAATTACTTCCTTAGGTTCAGAACTAATACTCACAGAGCTGAACCAACTGGATAGCCAAATGCGAGCCTCATCCTTACCCATGTTCCCTCCAACCTCACCCATCATGTCTACCACCTAAATTGTCTGGTGCCTGCCCTTTCTTATACCACAGTGAGCTCATTCAGGAAACTGAATTAACAGGAAACAAAAAATAAAAGTAAATAATTTTCTCGTAATTTAATTTCCAAGAGATTCCCTCCCATCAGAGTCACTGACAGCACAATGGAGAGGCTGGGGATGTAAAATACAGAGATATAAATACAAGGTTGGGGAGGGACCTTAAAAATAGCCTCCCTGGAAATTCATGTACTTTCTTCTTTATGTGCATTTGAAATAGCACTTGTGTATGTGCCTATTTTTGTGTATGTTTGTGCACTCTGTGGCTTTTAACAAGCAGTCAGTTCAGCATATCTTTGCTTGAGCTGGATTTATCTGTATTGCTTCTTAGAATAGCACGTAAGCCAATGTACAGAGTGGTATATAAGTACTTTGGGTATAGTACATGGTAAATAGCTTATCCTTTTATGCTTGTCCAGTTTTCAATGTGTAAATTCCTCTGTTCGTTTCACTGATCAGGTTTGCTGAATTTTATGGTCAGTTGTTTTAGCCTTGCAGGATATCTCAGGCAAATTTTCCATACTGCTTTCAGTGACAGCGGTCCCTGAGGTAGTGACTAAGAGTCACAAGCGAGCTTGCGATACGGTTCGGCTGCTCAATATCCTTTGTTCATTCATCCTTCCCAGTCACACTTACAGACCAGAAAAGATTGTTATGGGTGGAATATGACTCACATATCCACACAAATCCCAGTGAAGATTTTGCCTAACACTGTCAGTGAAATGAAGTATGTATCTTCCTGACACATACTGGAAATTAATTGGAGAGAGGGGAGAGAAAGTGAGAAAAGAGATCCTAAAGATGGAAGAGCTTTCTGGGGAGATTTTCAAGTATTAGTAAGAATTTAGTGTAGGAGTTAGAAGAGAGAGAAGCAGATGGGCAAGACAGATAGAAATAAAAGGAATTTATTGTAACTGAGTTAACTTTGAGCTAATAAATTGAAGGGACTATGAGTGGAAGAAGCAAGAGGGAATAAGAAGCTTGGCAGCCTCATTCTCCTAAGCAAGCAATAGGTGACTGATGAGAAGGCTCAAGAACTGGTTATCATGGTCCTGTAGGTATCCATCACACACTCTTCCCTTCCCAGCCTCATCAAGGAGTCAAATTTAAGGCTGTATTAACTCAAACAGCCTCAAATTTCTAGATGATCTGACATAACTTCACTTGAACTGTTTTACTGACTGCTTTGACCGAATAGACACCTCAAAATTAAAGCAGTTTATCAGTTTATTAACTACACATAATTACCTGGCAACCAATGAACTGTACATTCAAGACCAGTACGGGCAGTGCAACACACGAGAAATATTAAGCACGTACTAAATGTTAATACACACCTACAAAATCCCAAACACTGCTCCATTGCTAAACTTAAAATGTTTTGCTCACCACACACACACCCCAGCACTCAAACACACGTAGGTCCCCACTGCACCACACACACATCCCCTGCCCCTGCAGTGTTGGTGACATGCATTTCGCTCTCCATGGTTCCCTCCTGGTGTGTTTATGTGTTCCCATACAGCTCTCTAAAGCCTGCTAATTCCCACCTCAGCAAAACTGCACCCCATGAGGACACCTTCACACCTACACTTGGTGCTCCTGTAGGATCTCCCCGCATCCAAAGGAGTGTGTTGGCAGACCTCTGCAGAGGTCATAATGCAGACAGTGTCCAACCAGGGTTTTATTGCTGCTGTGTTTCTACTCCAAAGTCTGTCCCCTCTTTACCATTTTTGTGCTTCTCTTCTGCTTTTTCTCAGGCCGACCCTTTCTTTGATTCCAGCATCACCTAGTAATACTTTGGCTCCCATTTAATCTAACTGATAGCTGACATCCTCTTTAGCGCTGTCAGTTTGAGGTATTTTCCTCGCACAGACAGTGTACAGTAGCACCCCCATCAGCAGCTGTTGTACCAGGGGTAGCTGGGCAAGAACCCCACAAGCATTGCAGACACCACAGCTTAGCTGCAAGGTCCTGCCACCAGCTTCATGAGCCCTTGAGAGCCACCAGTCACTTCAGAGAGATCTCTGACAGGATGCCACTAACGTCCAAGGGGAAATACCTCTTGTTGCCTGTGGAGCCTGAGCCCCAGATCCAAGTAAAGCAGCACTCTGAAACCTCAGCCCCAGCGTTGGGGCACTGGGGTTGTCCTTGGGGTACGTGGCTGACCAGGTTATCCATACATGGATATCTCAAGATAGCTCTGTCTTCTCTGCACAGTCCTATCAGGTACAACTGCAGAACCACCCCCAGCAACTTCCTCAAGCAATAAACTTAAAAAGAAACCCACTGGCTCCCCTTTTTCCATTACGAACCTATGTGGAAAGGTCAGGCATCAAGCTCACTGAGGTGTTTATTTCAAATAAACTAGAAAGCTGTTTTATAACCGGGCTTGGTTGTCATCAGTCTTCATGCTCTGCGATGACAGGTACAGTATAAACACCATAAATAAATAGAGAAGTCAAAATAATTGCTGTAACATCACTATCAAACAAGTTCTAAAAGATCCCAGTATTTTTTTTTTATTTAAAGAGTCCCTAAAGTTATATTCTTTCTTCCATTTCCTCAAAGTACTAAGAAAAGGAAATAGTTTAAAATGAAAAAATTTTAACGTATAAATCACCAACCCTGTTAATATTTTACATTTAAATGAAATAAGGTATTAAAATATTCTTTAAACTTCCTTTTTTCCTCAGATCCATCTCAAAGAAACAAGGACAAGAAATAATCTGTCAATTGATTATCAAAAAGATTTTATCCATTTATGACACCTCTATGCATAAAAATCTAGCCTTCTTCACAGTTACTAATAAATGAATCGACTTTTCATGTTGTCTTCTCCACTGTTGCTGAAAAGAATGTTTAACCTATCAGGAACTCTTTTATTCACTGAACATTTAGTGAAACAAAAGGATCCTGCTATGCAAATCCTTTTTTCCTTTTTTTTTTTTAATTGGCTGTAGCATTAACTTTTCCCTTTTCTCCTACCCGCCTTGCAATTATTCTATATATTTCTGAGATATTCTTTGAAAAGTTATCACTCTGAGCGTGAATCAGAGACACAATGAGGTAGCATTCATTGCGTAGTGCCCAGTGATTCCTCTGGAGATGAGCTCTGTACATCCAAGAGAGGTTCTTGATGTGAATTACCCTCTGCAGGAAGCCTTTACCCTCCCCAGACTATATACGAAACCTCCTGGCTAGGTGTCCAATGCCATCCCTGCTGCACTCTCCCCATCCCAGCTGTCCAGCCACGCAGGCTGGGAAAGTGTTGGAGTGTAGCATGATCTCTCTCCTTATTTATGGAAACCAGGTCAGCATGGGGACCAGGAAGGGCCCCTCCAGGTCTCTTCCCACCACCACATTGGGATGTGGCTGAGTTCATATCTGAGCCCAAGAGTGAAACCAATTCTAGCACTCAAATCTAGTTCAAGAGTAGGGCCTTTGCCTAAATTAGATGAAGGCTTCTAAAATACGTACCAAAGACAAGACAGGGTGAACTTATTTGTGGGCCAGGCTCAGACCACTAGACACAAAGGGTGATTCTAGAGATAGAAAAGATCATTTCCTCTTTAATCACATAAACCTCCCTCCTAGCAGCATGCTAGTGGCATTTCAGTACTGATGAACCAGCTCTGAGAACACATATAGACCAGTCCTCTCATCCTATTTAGGTAAAAAAAAAGGGGGGGGGGCAAGAAAAAAATAGAAATATCATCTATTCTGATCTCAGAGAGAGGAAGAAAAAAGAAAAAAGAAAAAAGAAAGTCCACCAACTCCTCCGCTAAGGAAAAAAAAATAGATTAACAGATTAAGGTCTGAAGAACCCATAAAAGGTTTTTCAATAAATCGCCAGAACTCTTCAGTCTTCCAAAACCATGTTATGCAAGTCAAGTTCTGATGCAGAAGATAAAGCTGTGATGAAATCTAACATAGAAGACAACTTCTTGGCTATTCACATAATTGCACAACTCAGCTTGCCCATTTTCCTTCGCATAAGCACATACTTGAGCACAGATCTACAATTAGCATTCAGTTCAATTGTGCTTCTCCTTGGATCAGTCTGACTGGTTGTGGTTTGCAAGCCAGTCTCAGAGACACACTCAGGTATTGCTGCTTCTTTGTGAACATGAAGGTACTTCCTAGCTCACATTTCTGATCATCTGATGGCTCCAAGATCCTCAGCAGCCATCTGCTACGCTTTTGTGCCTTCCCCACACCTCTTTCCTGAGCTAGTTTATAGTTTCTAGCATTATTTCTTCCTGTTTGGAGGTCCCCTTGGAGGCTGAACTGCTGCTAATACAGTATTCAGTAATAATCCAGCACATTCACAGTGAAATTGAAAGATAAAGCTATATTTATCACAATTCACTTTCTTCCAAGAATAGAGTCCTCAACATGTAATGAGATTCTTATTAGTTTGAGAAAACTCACCTGACATTGAGTAAGACAAGTGTGGCATGCTTAATGAAAACAGAGATGATAGATCAGTACTTTTATTATTTAACACCTAGCTACTTTGATGTAGGCTGGTTTGTTTAAATATTGAAGTTAGAAATGAGACAACCTTAAAAGCTTCAAATTTTTAAAACTTGCTGTAATTTCTGAGAACACTTTATGTGAGAAATAATATTATTGCTATATGGCAAAATTTTTCAGCATAATCTACCATTTTTTTAATAGACCATGTCACACACATATAAAAAATAATGAGACACAGAAGAAAGTTTATATCTAGGTCTGATACACTGGGATGAACTTCTGAGGAAGCACATTTACTGGTGTCTTCGCTAGAACTTCTCTTTGTCCTCCAGAGTCCTTTGTCATGGAAGGGGTGGTGGTGGCAGTGAACGACACAATGCTCTTCACTCATGTGAAAGAAACAATAATTGGTTTTATTGACATGGACAATGGTTTCACAAGATTCTGTGGCAAGGTCACTTATTATTTACTGCATGGAGGTTCAAGATATACACAGAATTATAAAGGAGACCCTACCGTTGAGTCACAGGGTTCAGAGTGGAACCCTTTGCTCTCCAAACTCCTTCTGAGAGGTGTATGGGTGCAGCTGGATCCAATCCTAGTCCCAGATGTGGTCAACAGTTTATGACTAAAGAAATTTGTACACAGTTATGTCAGTAAAGCCTGCAAGTTCAGAAAGAGAGCGCACTATAGTCACTTGCCACAGATCTGTTGCAGCAAGGATCTCTCAAACCCAAGAAGTGTCCTCAAGAGAGATTCCTGCTCAAGGGGAGATCCTGACATGCAACCCAGTGCCATGCAAGGAGAACTCAATAGGAATTCAGGCTGACTCATATTCATGCGATAAGATGACAGATTTATAGTCATTCTTTCACTTCAGAGGGCTTTTGGCTGGTATATGAACAGCTAACCTCATCTCCCCCTTCAGGATGCAGCCTTCAGGACTGTTATTGATGATTAATGTGAGTGGGGGAAGAAATCAGGGAGGCAACTACCAGGATCAGATAACGTGGTTGGTTTACACCTGAATAGGGCCAAGTGTGAAAAGCCAGGTTGAGCTGGCAAGGGAGTACACCCATCACATCCTTACATCCTCTTCATTTACAGCAAACTTTAAGGCTGTTACTCCATTCCCACCTGTCTCATTTCTTCCTTTTCTTGCCCTTTCAGTCTTACTATTTTCAAATTCAGCAAGACTAACAGAAATAGCTAAAAATATATGTAGTATCACTGACTTCTATTTAAAATTGCACCTCCAACTAATCTCTGTTCTTTCAGAAAGAAATCTTTCTTTCTGAAACCAACATTTTAAAGATATATTTTTGAAAAGATTGCTCATATCTTTCTTTAACCACATAACTATGAGTATCTAAAATATACCGTGTACTACATGAACTGTAACATGAAAATATAGGAGACCTTGCATGCTGTTATTTCTTCTATGGGAAGGAGCCGATGAGGTGGAAAAAAATGTTTTCTTTTCTGCTTTCTGAACTTAATTTCCAGGGCAGCGTGCTCTCTTTGGGGTCAGGTTTTAGCAGCTGGGCTTGGCCTCCTGAAAACAGGACAGCCCGGAAGGCTCTGTGTTCAACAGCTGATGTTTCTAGTGCAAATAAAAGAATCTATGTTAGGAAAATATTTGTTTTCAGGTTGCTGCACAAATGAAAAAAACTTGACAATTTATGCCCTTAGTCAACTGCTAATGTGTTTTGTCTTATGTTCTAGGGAAGTAATAGTGTTTTAGGGAAGGAAGAGTGTTTATCTGCTTATACAATACCCCATATAATCTTGTTCACAGGTGATTTTAAAGGTCCTTTGCACAGCATAATGGGATATATGTAAAGGGATAATGAAGAGAATAACAGGTATATTATCCTATTCTCACTGTCTGACAAAAAAATCAGTAAGAACCAGGAATAAAGTTATATAACTAACACCCCTTGCCCATGAATACCCTCCTCCAATGTCATCTAGAGGGGCACAGAGACCAAAGCAGCCACTGAAGAGAGCCCAAAAGTCTTCTTCCAGCCCCTTGCATTATCCTGAATCCTCATGTCTTCAGCTAATCCTCATGTCTTCATTCTCAGATAAGAAGTCCCCAAAGACGGCAGTTTTGTATCACCCACTTGATATTCTAAGCATGTTGTCATTGATTTTGTGAGCATAATTTAGCCTTTACAAGTTTATTTTCTAACAGAATATTCACGAACTTTAAGAGATGCAAGGTTTGGGAATGATTTGCCAGATTGTACACGCAGCAATCTAACTCAAAGTGCAGACATTAAACAAAAAGAAAAGAAAGAAGCCTAAAAGGAGTTTAAAATTTCTATTTTCCATATTCCAAAAACAAATTGCAGACTTTAATAGTTATTAAATAGTCTGTAGATGTTCTTTGGGGGCAGGGGTAGGAAAAAGTTAGCACAAATGCTCCTCTTATGGTGTCATACAAATCGGCATTGTTCACTGACCTTCGAACATGTATTTTCATCTATCTGCCACAATTTGTTGTGCCATAGCACATGCAATGCAGAAAGCTTGTGACAATTGTTTTCTACAGTCTATGGCACCTTAAATGTATTAGCAAGATATTGATACAGGCTGCAAAAGTGCAAATCAACTATGCAGAAAAGTAACAAAAAATATGGCAGGTCATATGAACATTAAATTAAGCCTGTGTTCCGTGGAAATGGTTCTTATACTTTCATAAACCTAGCTTTGCATATGTTACCTATTAAGGTGTTTGATAATAATGTTTTATAAACTACCCACAGAGAGATAGTCCCATTTTTTCCCACAAATCATATGGAGAGCAAAGGAAGGCCCGGATTTTGATGTGAGAAGTTAGATTTGCCAAACCTAACCATCACCTGCTCATGCAAATTCTGAGCATGCCACAAGCCGTGGGGAGCACACCATGTGTAAAGGCTTGTTTCACTGATGAATGCTTATCTAAATCACTTGCACCACCTTAAACATCTGAGCAGTGAGATATTCCATACAACCTTGCTTTAATAAATCTGACTTAGTAACACTTAGTGTTCAGTGGTATTGAGTAAAAGGTGAAAGTTCAAGTAGCAGAACTTAAGACAAGTTTAAGAGTAGAGCTTGAAAAAGTATTTCTATTCCTATTTTCCAATTCTTGTTATAGAAGGGTAAATCATCACAAAAACGCAGAAGTATACTCAAACACAAATGGTGGAGGTTAAAGAAAAGGATGGTTCTGCTCTATTGTATGCTGATAATTTCTCATAGTTACATAACATACTCTTAATATATTTTTATAATGTTCAATATTAATGGAACTGTTTAAATTCTTAGGAAAAATATCCTATTTGCACAAATGCTTTCTCTTATTGATTGAAAAGTTTAATGAACAATTTGAATGCAGTTCAAAACTGAGTTTTCTCTATGAATCAGCTGTATATTTCTGTCCAAGACAGAACTACATATGTATACACATGTAATTAGTTGGTTTCTTACCCTGAGGGCAGAGACGATATTTCAGGTACGGAGATTATTACAGAAAAAAAAAGAGTATTA
The DNA here is from genome assembly GCA_003342815.1 of Eudromia elegans. NCBI lineage: Eukaryota > Metazoa > Chordata > Aves > Tinamiformes > Tinamidae > Eudromia > Eudromia elegans. Next base: position 2,707,983 of record PTEX01000040.1, read on the forward strand.
CAATTTATGCAGTTTGTATCAGATCACAAAATTATATTTTAACATAGAAATAAACCCTCTTTTGACGTATTTTTTTATTATGAAATGAAGGAATTACATTAGAAATTTACAGATAGCACACACAAAATAGTGTATTTCTTTTGATGACAGCCTCCAGTTAATACTTTGTCTTGTATCAATGAATTAATTCTAGCAGCCTCACCACAGCTCATGTTCAATAGGATTAGCCTCATTTTACATTTATGATATTCCTCTCATCTGCTTTGATTTATATAAAGGAATCCTTAATAAAGTAAAACCTGAATCTACTGAATTAATGCATAAGTCAGGTATTCAGTCTGGTTCATTACACTGTCTTAAAATGTATTTTTTATAGTGTCCCAGGGTAGTCAGAAACAAAATTTAACACATTCAGACTCAAAGACAGTCCACAAAGATAAGCTTAGCTATCTCATCCTCAGCTGAACAAAAACTCTGTCATAATTTTACCGTCTTTTATTACAGAGAGCTTCTTCTGTTAGAGAGTTTCTACTGGAAGAATCAGATTAAGGGGACCATGGGGAAAAGGAATCTATACAGAAAGGCAGTAAGAGAAGAAAGAACATGAAGTGGATATTGATGAGATACCTGTGCCATATTTCTAGTAAGCATTGTATGTTTGTGTAAATCTAAAATCTCAGAAAGCAGGGCAGGAGACTGATTCCCTTTGCAGACAGTACACACTGACATTTTTGCAGGTAATTGATGTTTGCATTGTGCTCTGTTGGCAAAAGAAAGGCAAAATAAGCCTGTACCAGCTGCTGTCTGAAAATATTTAGGTCTCCTGAATGTAAAACACTATGAGCCTGAGACTTAACCATGAGCCCCTCCATCCTCACGGAACAATGTGGAGGTCATTCCATGGCAAGGAAGAGCGTAGGCGAGGGAGCCTTGGCCAGAGCCCCTGCATGCTGGGGCTCCTGGAGCAGCCCTTAAAGCCCACACATACGTTATAGCACCCTGACATTCAGGCGCTTCTGGAGCTCTGAGTTCATGACTGTCCACCTTATCAATGTTTTAATACAGGCTTTGAGTATAGGTGTAACACAATCCAGTGTTATAACTCTGGTTGAATGAGAAAACAAATCAAACCCAAATACTACAGTGGAGCTTTTAATCTCCCCCCTTACAGGAAATGAATTATAGCTGCAGAAGAAAATGAGAATTCCTTTTCTGAAGTTTTCCTGCCATATTTTTCTGTGAACAGATAGTTACAGCTGAGCACAAGCTATCTCAGAAGCGAGTTTACATCACTCTTATCAACAGAGAATCAAGAATATGAATCCCATTACCAACAGAGTGGAATCTGTATTAAACGTATCAATAAGCTGTGTGTTCAAATCGTGACCGTGCTTGCCAGAAGGCTTGTACTTCTCTGTGATGAAGTACCATTTTTCCCATCAGTAAGTCAAAAGCTGGAGCCACTCAGCCTTAAATCATTCGAAGCCAGACATCTATTAACAAATTTAGAGACACAGACAAACACTTCCAATACAACGTGATTGCTGGCAGATAATTTATTCAGTCTTTCCTGAAAGGTGGTGCTATAGATAATAACCGAGCTCAAGAATAAGCTAAGATATAAGCTAGAATAGCAGACTAACATCTTAAGCAACAATTTTAGTTCAATATATATAGAAACAAATCTATAAATGTGAAACAAATATTTAATGTTTTGTGCCAAAATTTGTCTTTCTGTAACTTCATAGAAAATCCAGTGGAATTCGAGGAAATTCACCCATCTTGGAATCCAAGAACATATCTATGTTCTTTATCAGTAAAACAGGCACAGCTGGTGAAACAGCTGGTGTACTTGATTGCAATCATGCCTTTTAGGACATTTTAGGTCCCGAACTGCTCCAGAATTGCTATATAAGCTTATATGTTTAAAAATAATTAAATAATATTAGTAATGATAATGGTGATAATGATGTAAGTTCTTTCTCATAGCTGATTTTGATAGCTGTTATTGCACAAATTCTCTTGAAATGGGGTTACCAGAATGTATAGTGATGAACTTTATCTCTAGCTGTATTCTCCATACCCCAGCAATAAGCTTTCCATAACCGTCAAGGTCGAATGCTTATAGACAGCACCTTTTCAAACTCATGGAAAGGACCTATTGAACTGTTTGCTCAAAAATGTTCTACTGATTCCTAGGTTATTACTTCAGAATTCAAGAGACTTTCCTGCTAAAATATGGTTAATATACAATCCTAAATACATATAAATATATATAAATATAAAAATCCTAAACTTTGGTGAATATTGTGGACTGGATTAAAGGAGTACTGACTCAGTTCTGAAGCTTTTTTCAGGGTCACTTATAATATAAAAATCATTTGATGAATACATTAGCACATGGATATGCTTGCATTGCATCTCCAGGGCAACATTTGGATGGAAAATCAAGAAACATCTTGGTTAGAATTTTATTATGTTCAAAGTTCATGGCAGACCTGGATGATTAGTTGAATTCATTGCTGTGATTTATTGGTGGAAAGCATATGTTTTGGTCTTTTGTGCTGGCAATTAGAGAAAGCAGAAAGAAATGGGTGTTTGACCTTAAAGCCCATTCCTTCTTTTGTTCCTGTAAAACTGAAGTGAAAAGCAATGGAAATTTTACTCGTTTGTAAAGATGCCCAGAATTTGCTGTCTTAATGTGCTAACAGTCAGCAAGCTCTCAACAAGCATTTGCAGTAAAGCACTCCTCAACAAGCAGTTGTAAGTAATCTACAATAGTAGCAGTAGTAAAAAGGCCAAGAATAAGATTCAATTTTATTCTTCTACTTCAGAGAGATGAAGACAGCCTATGACACACTTACAAGAGATGAGAACAGGCTGAGTTTATGAACTGTATCACAGATTGTAAGGCTCTGCATGGGAAACTGTGGGGTCTGAGGACACACATGACAGGGGATGTGGGTTTTGAGATGGCAGATGTTTAATAGTATAAATTACATCCTTTTTTATTTATGATTTTCTAAAATATTTGCTTTTGATTCAAGTCTATACTACTCCTGCAACACAGTAGCAAATAAAAGGGTTGTGACCACCTTACTGTAATGTCATTCCCATTAGAAATCCTGTTTCACTACATGCATGAATCATGTGGTTTGTAATCATGCATATTTTCTGCGGTACCCAAAGGCATTTAGGCTAAATCCCTACCTTATGAAGGCAACAGGAAGCCGTCGTTTGAAGCACTACTAGCCCAAACCAAATTTATCTTCAGTTCTTTATCTTAGCTGAATCATCTTTGCTGATGAAACTCTTAAGCCAGGAATAGCAAACTTCTGCTTGCTCTTGAGGATACTTTTATCCTGGCCAGGTGTTTGCAAACTAGACAATACAGTCAAGCTAGCATGTCCTGTCTGCCTCACATAATGAAACCAACAATCCTAGTATGGGTCTTCACATTACACTCCCGCTCTTCCCCCAGTAGCACAGAAAAAGGAAAGGTTTATGTGACCTCGCTAACCAACCATCAGTCTTAGGACTAGCTGAGATTGTCCCATCAGAAGAAGGAGCTATAACACCGACTAGTCATTCCCACCCTAAGTGGTCAAAGTGAAATTCACAGGATATCAGTTTGGTATCAGCCTTAAAAGCATCAGTATGATTTCAATGGAAGCTGAAAGCATTATCACCCAACATCTCCGTCTTCAGGACTGACTACTTACAAGTATCTGAGATGGGACAAGCTGTGGAAGGACAGCAGTAGTTCAGTAGAATAACAGGATTATCAAAATAAACTGTAAAGAATGCAGAACATAGTTTGAGATTTGTCCTTTCATTCTAGTATTTTCTTTTTCCACAATAAACGAATATATATTTGACTGATAACATTGCTTTTCAATCTTCATATCTACATTGCAAAAACATGAAATAACCATGTTTGGAAAAGAAACTAATTTATTTTTCTCAACTGTATTAAGTGGCAACAAAAACATGGAAAGTTTAAGGAAGAACATGTAACTGGAAGCTATACTGCAATCCCAGTATCAGCGAGATAGCATTCCCCTAAAAAGTGCTTGTATGCTACATATTTTTCTGCTCAGAAATTACTAGGGTGAAAAATCATAATCTAAACATTTAGGAGGAAATCTTTCATCTGAGAATTGGATGTTTTTTCACTTGCAAGTACTTCTATAACACCTCCAGGAACGAAGGAAGCAACCTGGCCAGTCTACAGTGCTACCTGTCCACCACCCCTCTCAGCGAGATGCTGCAGAGCCTGCTGGAAATCTAAGAGAGAGCATTCGACAGTGGCAGGGGAAACAGCACCACTGCCAGGACCCACAGCCGAACACCCAGCTCCAGTTCTGCCGAGCGCTGCCAGCACCTGCAAGGACCTTCCCAACCCACCTTACTGAAAAAGACCCAGGCAACTGTCCACAAGCAGGAGAGTTCATAGCCAGTGCATTCGACACTGATATTCTCACACTAACCTTTATATTTTTTACTTCTTGCTTTAACAAGACCCTTTGGAAAGAGGGAAGAAGAAGATGAATAAAAATCAGAAAGCAAGCACTTGGAAAGCAAGCACTTGAAAGCCCAAAATATCATTGTTTTGAGCATTGCAGGCAGTGAATATCCATTATAAGAGGTTATGGCATTTCCTTCAATTAGATGAAGAAAATACCTGCAGTATTAATAGCTAATATTACTCTAAGACTTTTATAGAAGCTACTGACAATTTTAGAAATCAAACTCTACCTACTTATTTAAAAATCCAGTTATTAACACATGATAACTCTAGAAATGTAACTACAGAAGTTGCACTTTTAAAATAGCTGGTTTAAAATGGCATGACTCCATTGCAGCCCCTGAGCTTTACTGTGACTTATTTCAGTTCTGGATCTGGATAAGAACTTCCACAGAATTTGAATACTTGTTTTCCTTGAAGATCTAGACCTTTTGAGGCTTCTAATGAATAATGGAGAATTCCTGATCCTTTATCTGGAACTGTAAGAAGAAACAGCTGCAAAATAGCTTTAGGACAATATACAGATATGCAAATCATTCTCTGCAGTTATTTAAATGAGTTGCAAATTATATGGGCTTTTCTGCAAATGGAGTACTGCAGTGACATAGGTAATTCCCTGAAGCATTTCTCTGCACAGTTCACTTTCACACTGCATATTTTGCTGTTTTCTGAAATGTAAAACACTGTAACCAAAGCAAGCAGAAAGACAGAAAACCTTTAACCATGGGATTAACATGTAAGGGAGAATTTAACTGAGGACCAATATGAATTAAAGTCTTAGGAGGCTGGTGGTTGAATGTTAGAAAAAATGCTATCAATAGCACGGAGTATATCTTCCATCTTCATACTCCAAGAAAGAGCACAGTCATTTGAGTTAAAGAACTGCTCTTACTGGGGGTTGGAAATAATAACCATATATTAAGCAGAAAAAAACAGCAAGTAACAGTTATCAATTGTAATTACCATAAAAGTCTTTCTCCAGAAACTTTTGCCTGATTCCAGGCACTCTCTCCACTCTTCTCCTCTTCCTATTTGATGGAGATTTCTTCTCAGCCCTACAGAGATACTAATTTATCCCAATCATAAAAAAAAGAACAATTTTTGGTTATTACTCCTATCTGATGTACTCATAGGGAATTGACATTATAGGATACTATATTAATACGTGCTAACCTGAAGTTTCTCTGTTCATTATTCATTCACTATTAAATTTAAAATAGTATTTCTTTATATATAGTTTAAAGGCTATTAAGAAAACACTTTTCCTTTATCATCTGAGATTGCTAGCACTCATAAAGATGAACCATAAATAGTGCTGATGAGGGGTAAAAATAATGTAGGCAGATGACACGAAAGTATCAGCAAGAATCTCTGCCAGTGCAGCTCTACTCTCACCTGAAAGATATTTCCTCTGTACTTCTCTGATTAGGTTGCAGGCACTGAAATGGCCACATATGCATAGAACATCCACAAGCTAGCATGAAAAGGGCATTTCCAGGTAAAAAGATGCAAATTTATTTTTGTCATGGAGGTGAAATAATTGTATTTGAACCTGAAGTGGTTTTAAGCATGCTCTACCAAATAGTTGTGCATCAGGACGAATAGACCTGAATACAATCTGCACAGAAGTTTGCAGAACACCAAAGCAAAGAGTACCCTCATAGCATCCGTTTTTCCTTAAGGTATGGATATGTGTGTGTTTATGCAGAGAGTTTCTGTTTACTTGCCTGCACATCAAGGAGTGCATGGAAGATCAACTTCTAGTTTGATGGGCTTTTAATAGGAAGAAGCTGTGGACTTACCCATCAATGACCTCTGGTGACCTACCCGAGCATTAGAAAGTGAAGCAGATGGCTACATCTCAAAGACACCATATTCTTTTAAGAAGTCAAGATATAAAGACACTTGGCATTTTATATATATGGAGTTTATTTAAAGGAGGTATCAATTATAGCTGGCAAAAGATTTTACTGACCTTCTCCTGCCACCTTAAAATTTGTCAGACTGTCCCCCAGTCACATTAGAATCATGAACAATTCATGGTCCAATTTAAACACATATTCAAATCTAATATGTCAGATTCCTTTCCAACCATGCCTCAATTTGTTGGATCAGTTATAAAAATTTACTACTTGGAAATCCAGAATCACAGAATAGCAAGTCATTTGTGACACAAAATATCTAAGACACCATTACGTATCTTTGTGAGTCCTTATAAGAATTATTTTTGATAGCACAATGATAATGGAAATATTGAATCAGGTTTGCACAACACAGAAATCTCCTGTAGGACAATATATGCTACAGAAAAAAAAAAAACCCAAAACCAAAACATATATTTGTACAATAGAGGACAAATTTCTGGCTTCCTTATCCTGTGGTAAAATATATATATGGCCTGCAACATAGCAAATATAACAAAACAACAAAGAGCATTCAACACTCAGGCTGAAGTGCTGTTTTCCTCGAGGTCTCTGTCTACCAGAAGGATGCTTCCTGTGATCACAGATTCATCTTGAGCCGAAGTGTTCTCCAGGTGCTGCTTTGTGCAATATGGAATGTGCCCACAGAAATACATGTAAATCCAGGGGTTGATACAACTGTTCAAGTTGCCAAGGAGCATGATAATGGTGAATGCTGATCCTAGAATAAAATAGTTAATGAAACAACAGGGTAAGTAAAGCAGTCATTGAAATTGGTAACATTACTATAATCTGATGCTTTCTGGTATACCTGTTCACATATTAAAGCTAAAGTAGTACCAGGAAACTTCTATTTGTTTAATGCAAATGTTTTATTTGTCTCAGGTATAAAATATGCTGTAGCTGTTTCAGAGTTAAATAGTTCTGCATACTCCTTTTTTGATGTAGATGCTTTTTTAAAAAAAGCTGATTAAATAATTGTTAATTTGATACACATACACGGATAAAAATAAATGCAAATACAGTTATTGATAGAAATAGAGACTAGGACTCACTAAGAGTTCACTTACAGGAAGAACTCTTAAATAAAAACTGTAAGGGTTTTTTTTTTTTCCATTAGGCTATTACCTAATTAATAGCTGTGATTTTTAACAGGTTAATTTGATAAATAAATTCACATACTAAGTCTGCATTTTGCAAAAAGACAACAGTATAAATTTGACAAGATAAATTTTGTTTACTTGTGTTCTTTGATATTTCAGACTTACCTGCTTACTAAGCAGCTGTTAACCAACTTTTAATTGTTTCACAGTTTACTGCAAGTAATTCAATATTCAAAAATCTTTCAAATGTCTTATACAATTACTGTTCTATACATTAAATAATTTGAATAATTATTCCTTTTCACCTCAAAAGCTCCGTATGCTTTTCTATATTATCTCAAATCCACACGAGTCTGAACTGAACCCCTGCTGAAGCAGATGATACTTTTTGCTGGACTGTGTATTAATCATTGAAGATTAATCAATCTTGTTTAATAAGTCTTGCCTGCAGGAAAAATCCATACTTAAAGCATAACATGTATGCATACAAACATACCCAGATACACACGGGCACACACTCGCATACAAAATAACCATAATATGATGTTTTGAACACATAATATAAAAGAAAGTTTTCTATATCTAATGAAATGAGCTAAACAATTCTACCATTTATTTTTAATCCTATTCAAATGGTTCCATGCAACTTTACACAAAAGTGAGGTCCAGGTAGAAAGCCAAGCAGCCGAGTGCTAGCCTGCTTTAAAGTTGTTAAGGAGGACTGGAAAGGATCTTACCTTCAGTAACGCCGCTCGGGAACCACACAGACCACAGCTGTGCAATGAAGAAAGGTGACCAGCAAAGAACGTATGCAAAAACTGTCACCACAGTCATTTTTACAGTCTTTATCATAGCCTTTGAAATACAGTTAACACTGCTTGCTCGGGATGGCAGGACTTGCTTCTGATTTGTTACTTCATATTCATTCTGTTTTTTCACATATATATTCCTTTTGATTATTTTGCAAATCTTAACCTGGCATGTAATAAGAATGGCTGAGGGAATGAAGAATATAACTACAAAAATCCAAGTTACATATGCCCTTGGGCCCCACGGTGGAATAAATTCACCCCAACATTCAAAGATGCCTGGAGATATTTCAGTCTTAGAAAAGATAAATACCTGTGGGACGCTAAGCAGCAGTGACAAAGACCAGCTGGTACAAATGGGAATGTTCCACAAGGCTCTCTTCTTTTGGAAAGTCACCATAGGGTAGCAAACTGCTTGGTATCTGTCCACTGTCATGACCACTATCATATAAGTAGAGGCAAACATACCCAGCAACTGTAAATACTTGATAACTCTGCACAAGAAATCCGGCCCTATGAAAACATCTGTAATGTCCCAAATCAGCTGAGGCAGAACTTGAAAAAATGCTACCACTAGGTCAGCTATGCTGAGGTGAAGCATGAATACATACATTCTAGAGAGCTTCTTTCTTCTTCTCCACAGTACCAGTATGAGAATAAAATTGCCCACAGACGCTGTCAGAAATATCACCCCCAGCACAGCGATCTCTACTTGAGCCAAATGCTCATCTCTTTCTGGTCTTCCAACAGGATCTGACTTATTTGTCAAGCTCAGGAATCTGTGCAGAGAAGGACTTTCAGCCTGATGTGTGCTATCTTGCAGAGGAAATGAAAAATTCTTCATCATGCACAGAAGCCACTTACAGTAGCTGCTACTTGCGACTCAGGTTGACAGCTGTGAAGGACTGGCTGGTAAATAAACCAGCCGGCTTCAGGTTTCAGTACGGCTTCAAGCAAATCCCTTCGTGCATGTGTGAACCTAAAGCTCTGGACTTGTATCTTGATAAAATTGTGGCTCTTGCTGGAGTGCAAAAAGGCTTTATATAGGCTTCAAAATAGAGCCTTATGTAACTCCAGATTCATCTGGTAGGCTGCAGTTATCTCAGCCAATAGGAGAGCAAGAAATACAATTGGGTGAAATATATAAATAAAAGGCGAACTTCAGAGGCTCAGCGTAGTTAAATTACTGACTTTGGTCAAAAACCTAAATTGTAAATAGCTGTGGCTGAAATCATACTTCAATGATATTACTCGTGAGAGTTCTTTCAAATAGTTTTCATGTAAGCCATAAGTGTATGTTTCAGTTTAACACGGAATGCTTATACGTAGGTGGAAAGATAGGCCCCTGAGCTCAGACACATCATAGCTACAATTCTCTAGGCTCTTGGGGCAAAGACTGCATCCGCAAGGAGGCACAAAGAAACATGTTTTTCCGTGTTTTATTTTTTTCATTTTTTTCATTTTTACTTTCTTCTTCTCTCTCTCTCTTTTTTTCTTTTCTTTTTTTTTTTTTAAGATCTAAGTCACCTGATTCAAGGGGGGGAAAAAAATGGCTTTTAACTGTCCTAAAATTAATCTTTTTATTGCAAGAAGGGTCAAGACTTAGATATTTTTTCTCAGCAAAATGAAAAATAACCCATGTGAAATAAATTACTTTTATTGGGACTGTGAGTCTACTGAGAATTTAACAGCAAAAAAACAAGGGAAAATTCATTAGGCAATCCAAATGAGGAAAAGGTCCACACGGCAAAACAACTTTAGGGTTCTATTCTGCTATCGTGCTAAAAGCTGGAAGATCATTAATCACTATGTACCTCTTTTTATTTTTGTACAATAAGTTGTATTGTGACTGACAATTTCATTCGTCTCTCCCCGAGGATGTCTTTGCATACTGTTAGTGGTAGACAGGAATAGCAATTTTGATTTAATTTCATCTGCTCTCCCTCAGTCCCTTAGTCACAATAAACAGATCTAACAAAAGGAATTTTTTTTATGTGAATGATGGCACATTTGTATGCAATCTTGTCTAAAGTTAGGGCACTCATCCTCTTAAGTGAAGACAGGAGAATTTGTATGCAATCTTGTCTAAAGTTAGGGCACTCATCCTCTTAAGTGAAGACAGGAGACTGGTAATTTGAAGTCCTTATGAAGAGGAAACTGATAAGATGAAAAGTATGTCCATTTACATGATGCTGCACCTAATACTGATTAATCTTTGTAGTCATGATTACCTCATAAAACCACCCAAGGACTCCCATGAACTTATATCCCCTTGGCAATGAATCTTTTTGGTACTGATACCCAAGGGTAGGGTAAAATTCAAAGAGATGCAAAGAGTTCCTGAAAGTTTATAGAACAGTGAGATCTCTTTTCTCCCACTCTTTTTTCCCCTTCATCCCACCATGGAAGTGCAATTAGTATCTCGGGTGAGTGTGTGACTATGTGAATGGACCGAGGACAAGCTGAACAACCTCAGTGAACAACCACCTGCAACAGCTACAAAGATACAGATTCAACACTGCTGCAGTTGCCTAAGTCTAAAACAGATTTTGGCTATGACTATGTAGCAAAGAATCTGAAATATCACAACTTAGTCTGAAATACCTTTTTTTTTTTTTTTTTTTTTTTTTGTAATGAGAAGCCTATTTGTAGCAAAAAGTGAACTTCAGCAATTGAGGTTTTTTTTAGTTTTCCCCAGCTTGGAATCCATCTTGACTAGCAGGAAATGGTATGGCAAGACTGTGAGGGAACAGATGTATTTCCTTCAGCTGTCACCCTCCCTTCCCTCAATAGCTTCCAGAAGAATAATGGAGTTTGCCGCACTCCAAGAATCTCTGGCAATTCTTCTGATTGCAAACAGTGCTGTAGAGCAGGCTGGCTGATCTCCATTTCTGCCTTCCTTCAAATGAATATAACGTGTCTGCTGCATGTCCCAAAATCATTGACTCTGACATCCTCACACCAAGAGATAACAAAAAGCCAGGTGTGATCTTTCGCCCACTAGCAGGATATTGACCAAACATCTACATCTAGAGAGAGTTAGGACTAGGTAGGTTGAAACAGGACCATGTTGAATAGAGCAGACATGGGATGCAAGCTTATATTTACTTTTCATAACTTGAAAAGTAAGAAGAAATTTTAAGTAAAGTAACAAGAAATTTTAAGTAAAAAGCCCGTGCAAAAAAGCTTATGTGATATTCTTCCAAGATGCTATTGGAAAACTAAGCAGAATATAGTAACAGAAACATATCTTCATGTGCTTTCCACAACGGGTATGCTGTATGGGTAGACATATTTTAGGAATATCTCTATATCTACATGTACATCTCTGCATCTGTACATTTCTACATCTACATCTAGAATAGTTCAACTAGATCTCTGGGCATATGCAAAACTTCTATACTATACGTCTGTTCACAGCATAAGATGTCTGGGCAGCGCATATGCCAGGTATCAGACCAGCATGTGGACATAGGCTAAAGAGTAAACACATGGTGCAACATGTAAGCCTTTCCACGTACACCCAAAGGGAAGTGGCTCTTCTCAGATAAATTGTCCTAGTAATGTAAGACTCCACACCATCTCATACATAATTAGTTCAATATATGTTAATAGTTTCATAACTTCACAATTACGCCCTTTCCTCTTTCATGCTAGCTGACATTCAGGACAATGTTTTATTCAAACTGAACCCACTTTGGGAATATAACTCACTGAGAAACTAAGAACTGGATAATAGATGAAAATATTTAAGTAGTCATAGTTGCTCTTTTATTCTAAGTGTTCTCCTGTTGCTTGACTTTATCACTTCATTTTTTTTTCTAAATTATTTATTTTCAGTGCTGTGGGAAGAAGCATTTTAATTAATATCTGCTGAGTTTCTCAGTGTGGGCATTCATCTAATGTTTGTCAGTTAGCTGGTAGGGAAGAATTCAGCTCACAGATGAAGCCACCTAAATATAGGTGCCCACTTCAAACTGCGATTTGAAAGAGATTTGAAAGGGTAGTCCAGCCTCCTGAATTCAGACCCATTTTTCTTAGGGCTTGTGTTGTCAGATCTTGCAAACCTCCAAGGGACCCTATAACGTCCCTGGGTAACCTGTTCCAAATATTTCATTATCTTCATAGTGAAAAAGTTGGTTCCTTATGTGCAGTCAGAACTTTCTCACTTCAGTTTGTGATCACATCTCTCATTCTTCTGCCATACACGTTAGGAGCCTGGCTCCATCTTTTTGCTAGCCTCCAACCTCCCATAGGTTCTGAGTGGCTGTGATTAAGTGTCCTTGAAGACTTCTCTTCTGTAGGCTGAAGAAGCCCTGGTGTCTCAGTCTCTCCTTATGGGGCAAGTACTTCAGCCCTCCAGTCATCTTCCTGGCTCTCTCCTGAACTCATTCAAGTTTACAAATATCTTTCTTGCACTGGAGGTTCCAAAATTTGATGTATGTTCAGATATGGTAGAATGAATGCTGAGTAAAGGTGAATAATCACTTTCTTTGACCTATAGGGTCTAAACTCCTATTACAGTCAAAAGAAATCATGAGTTTAGTTCAGCCCCTAAAATTAAATGAGAAGCACTGATGGAGATTCCCTAGCATATATTGTTTGGCCTGCTGATATCAGTCCAGAAAGATACAGGACCACAGGACTTGTGTCATCATCTAACTACATGTCTAACACATCTCAGGACATCTCAGATGGCACTACATGCTTATGCATAGACAACAGCATTGAACTCACTGTGCTATCTTTAAGCTTACTGAGAGTTGAATAGCTCTGCAGGATTCACTGACTGCGTTTGGCAACAGCAATTTAGATGCTTAACTCACATAAAACCATTCTGTTTAGACACCCACATAATATAAAATCTGCATCGCACCTACAATGCATCTTATGAAAGATATCTTTATGCAACTCCCAACTAATAGGGAATATATTTTAAAATACATATTTTAAGTGTTATGGACACAAACAAAGGAATAATATGGAAAAAAAAGAATGAATTATGAAACCAATCTTCCTATATTTTTATGGTTCTCCTTGTAAAGTGGGTTTTGTTCCTTACTGTTTGGCAGCTGTTCCAAAATTAATTGTTAGATGGAGGGAAAATTTTCCTCATTCCTGTCCTCATGTCTGAAATGCTCTCAGGAAACAGTCACCTTAAATTATTCATATATTTGCTAGTATACCACTGTGTAATTCTTTTTAATAATGATGAATTGTCTCCTTTCCAGATTTATTGTACATACAAGCATATGTTTTCAGTATAGTGTTGTACTAGAGATGGTCAATAATTTATTAGCTTAGGTTTTACACTGAGACATTACATTTACACTTAGACATTGAGTTAAACTTTCCAAAGTCTTCTTATAGAGGTTTCCTCAATGTATTAACTTTCATATGTATCTTGGGGGTCTTTATATGATCCATTTTGAAATAATTTTTCTCATTTGCACAACTCCAGCATTTTCCAAACTCTGTAATACCTCCCTCACCTTTCCTTTCTCATGCAGTACCTGAAATCTGTGGTCCTGCCAGCTAATCCACCTGAATATACTGATATTATGCAAGATGCAAGTGAGGTAAGATTTTTTTCTTTATCTGTGGCTTTATAATCATTCTAAGCCATTTTCTCCTGTGTTGCTCAGCTGGAGAAATTTTCAAAGCTAGGATTTAGGCAAGTCTCACCGACATTTTTTCTTGAGGCTACAGTACTGAATGTACAGAACTATGTGCCTTCATCATAGAATCACAGACTCACAGAAGTGTTGTTTGGAAGGGATTTCTTCAAGTCTTTCTTCAGAGTGCAACTGTCCATTGAGGTGGAGCTATCAGTAATTCACGTGTGACACAGCGGTATCTAGCTGAGTCTTGAAGTACTTCAAGTATGGAAATTATCTGCCAGTATGGAAAAGAAGCTCCATAGCTGCCCAGAGTACTGGTAGGCTGGTAGTAGATCACTCCTTAGCCAAATCCTTGCCTACTCTGCCAAGCTGGGCAAGGACACTTGGTGAAGTAGAAGCATGTGCATTTTAGAGTAAGCAAACAAACTAAAAAAAAGCAAGTGTTTCATCCCATGACAGACACATAAACATACAAAAATATTGACACCAGCTATCATAGTACCTATTGGATGAAAAGGACCAGAAGCCAGAGTAAAAGATTCAGTTATGGAAAAGACAGTAGAAATATGTATTTAGTAATAGTTAGTGACATATTCTTGAGGAGATAGAAAGAATTAAAATAGAATGATAGAATCACAGAACGATTGAGATTGGAAGGGATCTCTAGAGATCATATAGCCCAACCCTCCTGCTTCAGCTGGGACTCCTAGCACGGGATATAGGGTGGCATCCAGGCAGGTATGAACGATCTCCAGAGAAGGAGACTCCATAGCTGCTCTGGACAGCCTGTGCCAGGGCTCTGTCACCCTCACAGGAAAGTTCTTCATGTGGAGATGGAAATTCCTGTGTTTCAACTTGTGCTCATTACTCCTTGTCCTATAATTGGCCACCACTGAGAAGAGTTTGGCCCCCTCTTCCTGACATTCACCCCAATAGTATTAAGTATATTAGGTAATAGTTTTCACCTCTTGATAGTATTAAGTTAAAATCCCCATAGTGATAGAAAATACATTCTGGGAGATATAGTAAGAAATATAAACACATATCAGAAACAAAAAAAAAAAAAAAAGAAGATTCCTCTTTGGTAGTAAGGTCAAAAACTTCTTTGCAACGAAAGAATTAACATTTGATTTGGACACTTTTTTTTTTATGGAAGGAAGCAGAACTTCTGGGAAAACCAAAAGGTCAGAAAATAAGTCAGGATGATCCAAAACTTCGTAAATTACTAGTCCAAATATACCACCAAATGCACTCTCTTTTCAAATTAATATTATGACGAACACAGGAAAGTTTTCTGTTCTGCTAAGCTGCAGGACACATCAAACCATTATAATTACTCTTAGGCAACAGTTTGGATGGAGAATCTCCTGAAGTATGTGTATCCTTTCAGTGGGAATTGCCACAGGCATGAGAACAGAGAAAAAACAAGAGGTATCATCTCCCTGGGACTCATAACTGTGAATGTCACAGGTACAAATCTAACTAACTACGTAAATTACTACAGGCCTCTTTTTAACCCCTAAGGTAATCATGTCTGAAAGAGTAAGTGGTTCAGTAAAACTTAAACCATTGTTTGCCAGCGACCAAAAACTCTTTTTTTTTTTTTTTTATTAGTGTGTGTGTGTGTGCATGTTTCTTGATCTTGGCAACAGTGAATTATATTCCCAATTGTACATCTAATGCAATATTGCTCCAAAGACTGTAACTAGTTTACTTAATTCACATTCTTGAATTCTGGTGATAGAATTCTTCTTCACTGATTGTCAATGATTCTTGAAATAACACATTTTTTTCCCATTGCTGCTGAGTTTTTTTGTGCAACTTTACAGTGTTTATCTGTACAATACTATGCAAAAAGTGTTTTTGCTGTAATTCCTACAACTTTAATCAGATTACTTTGAGTAGTAAATAAATCTTTACTTAGTTGATTTATTTAGTATTTTTGATTTATTTAGTATTATTTATGTAGACTTATTTAGTTACCTTTTCCACTAATAATTATCTTTTTCACTTGCAGCATTCTGGGCAGTCCAGTTTCATTCTGAAGACACTAAATGGCCTCTACCTCACCTGCCACTCCTGCTGTAGGAAACAACCAACAAAGAGCAGTACCCACAGGAGCCTCATGGAGGTTCTGCTCAGAGCTCACAAAAACAGGGATATAAATAGCCTAGAAAGCAGAAAGTAAAAGGATATGTAAGTTTGGGAGGAGAAATTCTGATATCAATAAGTAGACTGCTTTTGATTAAAGATGTTAAAGTACTTTTTCTTCCACAAGCAGAATGTTTTAATAAAGGGAAAAACACTAAGATGGAATCTAGTAAGATACTCCAGGGCCTACCCCAAAGTTCAGACTTACTCAATGTTTTAATTAAAAGGCAAAATAAACAGCAGCTCAGTTTCGCATATGATATTGAATCAGCAATTGTAAACAATGAGAACAGTGAATTAATTACAGCAGACCTGATGGGACTGTGTGTTTTGACTTTTGCTGCTCATGCCAAGTATTTTGTCTGCACTTTCACAATCATGCTGTCAGCCAGATGCTGCAGCAGAGAATCTCGCATGTCAGCTCTTGAGGCTGAAGGATAACTGCTCAGAGGGGTGCACAGGTGTACAGGTGCAACATCATCTTCAGGGGCAGCCTAAATAAAAATTCTAAATAATCCACTGCATTATTAATAATTACTGTAAAAGAATGTGATTAGTACTTTATATTTTTAGATATTTCTAGAATGGACAAAAGCTCTGAACAGGGTCAGAGACCTTGTATTATGAGCTGGGGAGGCCTGGGAAACCAAGGCTACCTATGTAAAGAATATAGGTACTAGTTCCTTTGGGAGAATCCAAAACCCAGATTTAGGTATCCAAGACCCCTTATATTGTGCAGGAAGCACAAATGGGCATCATTCAAAATGAAGAGCCTGAATTTCTAAAAGTGTCTTACAACGACCCTTTCGGGGAACAGGCCCAGACTCATCCAGTTCTTTCAAATGGGGGATAAAATTCAGCTCCATTGGCGCAAACTGGCAGGAACAACAGTGATGGGAAGAGAAAGGATCAAGAATATATCTGTCTTTGATATTGTCTTATATAGCACAGTTCTGAATGTAGCATTTGCATAGATTATGGGAGGAAAAAGGTTCAGGGCTCCCTACACCTGGAGAAGTTTTAAATACACATCTCCTGTTTCCTAAGAGAACTTCCTAATGGACCATTTAGTGGCAAGGCAGAGTGGAAAATGTTCTTTTCTCCTTGTTGAAACCAGGCGTAGGAAAGATGTGGAAACATGCCCATAGATAAGGGCAGAAATCTCCTATGTAGTTTTGCACTTACCCTTCTCTTTCTGTATATTTGCATTTTTCATTTGGAACAGTCTCAACAGGAAAGACACACACGGACTAGTTTAGGTCTTTTCTCTCTTACAGGAGAGCTAGACTGGTTTGAAACCAACACACACCTTGGACTTCGGCTGTGCAGGAGAGAACCTGCTCCCTTTCCTCAGGTGGTGCCCTCCAGTGTGTGCTGCAAGACTCCAAGTGCCCGCACAAAATAATGCGAACTTTTCAGACCCCTATTAGTGCACTAAATGATGATTCCAGTAATTGGAAGGCTGCCTGGAGTAGCTCAAGTGGGCACAAAGAGTTACTCAAATGCTGCAAGCAATTCACATTTTGTTGTATCCGCAGTGTGGACCCTCCCGCTGCACAAAGTGCAGAACGTTCCTTTAGTGACAGGCAACTGTCACTAAATTGGGGTGACAACCCAAAAAAATCACCTGCTGCATGAATTAATTAAACAATATTTAGTATAAGAGTTTATGACTCTTTTATCAAACTGAACTGACTCCTTTAAAAATAATTCTCTATTACTATTTGCAATTCAACGAAGATACAGTTTTCAGCCTTTAAGCATCACAGCAGCCTAAATCTTAATAAAAAATAAAAAGACAAAGATGACAAACAGTGTCTTATATCACCTCCTTTTTGAATCTTTTGTTTTGTTGATGGCAAAAACAACCATGAGGCTTCCTGATAACAAAAACAGTTTTCTCAGAGGGATTTTGTTCTTTTTGAGTCATTTAAACTTTTAAGGCCTCAGTGAATTTTAATTCTTTTTTGATATGAGGGAAATATTAATACAAAAATAACATAGGAAATGTTCTTTTTGATTATTAGCAATATGTATGCCAGAAATTTCACCAAATGAAAAACTGCAGTAAGTATCTATGCTATCAAGAACATGACATTTGTATCTGTGCCTAGTTAGTGTTCACTGTCATTAGTGTGAGATCTTTCAGTGTACATTCATTCAGATTGCAAATTAATTTTTCCAGTATCATATGTTTGAAAACAAAGAAATGTTTTCCCATTTTGGCCTGCCATCTAGCGTTAAAACACAGAATATCTGCTCTGTGTTTACAAAGCTAAAAATGCTTCAGCTATCCAGCTTCTGCTATAGCTTCAGCTATACTCAGTGAGAATAGAAAGTAGCATTTTCCCTAAGGTTTAATTGAAGATATCAGATTTAAGCAATTATTCCAGATACCATTATTAACAGAATACTGCTCTACCAATTGATGTTATTTTATCCTAGTGCTTTGAAATACTTGGGGGGTTTTTTGTTAGCTTGAGTCTCTCAGATGGCAGTTCTCTGTTTCCAGGATACCATCCGTAAAAAAAAAAAGTGAACACAAAGGTGAATGTAAGAAATTAATAATTTAAAAGCACAGCATATCCATAAATGATACAACTAAGACACTTGTAGTGACACCACCACAACACACTGAAAGTGTATAGGTAAAAACTTAAACCATTCTAATATCTCAGAAGACATTTCCAAATCTTTTGGAATGGCTTCCATTTAAATCAAACCATTGTGTGGAAACCATCAAATTGTAATGGACCACTCCAACAGATGCTGTGTGCTTGAGTATAAAACCTGTTACAGATCAGCAGTAATCACAAATTCTCGTTTGAGGCTTTCCATACTGAGTATTGAAAGAAAAATAATTTTAAAAGTTAATGTACATCCTATTGAAAAGAAGAATATAGATCAAATCATGGTGAATGGCACCACTTACATACTATGCAAAAAATGTTCTAATTGGAGTTAGTCATTGTCAGCATAATACAGGTAGATTCATCTATCTTACCTAAAAATGACACGTTTAGTCAAATGGGATGAATCAACTCTTCTATCTGTCTATGAAGAGCATACAAAATTAGCTTAGCTGGATGTCTGTCTTTCAGATTAAACAAATTAAGATTAATTCTTCTCAATGCCAAGACCACTGTAAAACAAGGCAAAAGGGAATGTTCCAGATGGATGCAGAACCTGTGCCCAGGATATGGAAATTTGCCTGTTTTGTCTGTTTTTCTTTTAGTTCTTTTGAGGACTTGCAAGACTGCTCTGTGAGAGGCAGTAGATGAATCACAGCCTCCAAACAAGTCTGATCAGACAGGTCTGGTTGTTCTCAGGGAGAGCTGTGTGCCATGAAGGGGTTGGTTTGCGATTAGAAAAGAAGTGAGAAGCATCTGAATATTAATCTCTTCCCTCAGGAAAGTTATTAATCTAGGCAGTATATGAGCAAGCATGGGAGAGAATTTCACAAGGAGTTTATGGGAGACATTGTGACTGTTTAGGAAAGAACTATGTATGGATAAATGTACGGATAAATGGGACCAGCCTTGAACATAACATTTGCTGGTCAAAGAAAGGTGGGATGTGCATGGCGGTGTGGAGTTCAGTGCGGCCAAGCTTCCTTCTCACTGAAGTGGTCGGTCTCGTTTTCCCAGCCCTTTACAATGGACACATTATCCTGCCCAAAGCCTCCTCGAGCAGTTGCTTCAGGTGGGCGAGCATCCTAAGTCATGTTATGAAATCCCTTTCAGTTCACCAGGCAGCTACATAGACAGGAGCAACAGGGCTGCAACAGGGGCAGAAACAGCTGTGATGCAAACGGTGAAACAAATGGTGCTGCTGAGGAAACTGCTCCTGCAGCCTTGCCTGAGGTTCATCCGCACTACCCTGGTAATTATAGGGGATGGTCTCTTTCCAATGAAATCCTGTTAAAACTAGAGGCAGCAAAAGCCCCGAACTTAGCTACTTAGTAACCACAGATGTAACCATGATCTAGACGATGTGCAATCATCTAGAAACAAGAAAGGCAAACCGCGCCTTCAAAACAGGGAGCTTTAATCCAGAAAGAGGCATTTATAAAAAGACTTAGGAGAGAAAAGATGAGCACCTCAGCGCGTATTGTCACTGTGCTGACAAAGGGACCTAGGGAGCCCTTGGGTCATGCACTATTTGTAACCACTGAGTATCTCACCAGTAGAAGCGATAGCACAATCCCTGCCTTTATGCCTTGTCTTGGTATTGCTAACTGACAGGATGCAAAAGCAACTACAAAAATATTCACCTCATATTCATGAACTATTCATGAGCTGGAGAATGTGCCTTGCCCTGGGATGTGCAGAAGGTCCCATTTATTCAAAGTGAATGATATTATTTACATGTGATGAGTATATATTTTTCTTCTGGGATAAAAACACAGAGTAAAGAAGTTGGGTTTTGCTGGGGTTTTTTTCCCTCCTTTATGCTCGAGAGGAAGGGCAGTGGAGACCGAAACCAAACCGAAACCAAACCGAAACAGCAAGCCAAGCACTCTGTCGCCAGCAGGAGCCCAGGGATGGGGTGGATCCAGCGTCCTTGCAAACCATGACCTTCGGAGCGGACACGCCTCAGGCAGAGGCGTGAAGCACCCAGACCTGTCACCGCCAGAACTCTGAAGTGGAAACATAGCACTGCCCCTGAAAACTAGCGAATCTACGAAAAACACGGCATTGGCAATCTCCCTGGAAGCTCTAAAGGTGCAGTGAGGTGGGGGACACATAACCGAGCACATCCACCCATGGACGACAACCTACGTACCACTGCCTAACTGCCGTTTGGAGCGTTGAGTGGTGTCCCCTTAACGTTACCAGCCCGCGTGACGTCCCGCGCGACGCCCGCCCCGCCCCCGCGCGAGGCGACGCCCCGCCCCCCCGTGCGATTCCGCACGTCGCGGGCTGCCCTCCCATTGCCACCGCCGTGACCTTGCCCCGCCCACCATGACGTCACGCCACCGCCGCTGAGGCTGCGCGCGCCCCAGCTGTTTTCGGCGCATGCGCAGAGGGGTGGCTGGTTTCCTGCCCCGCGCCCGTGGCCGTTGTGGCGGTTGTTGGGGTTGCCCCAGTCGAGGTCCCTGGGGAAGCTGATGTCTCGTGTCCGGGAAGGCGGGAGCCTTCGTGTCCGGCAGGTAACCGCAACCGCCACCGCGGGGCCGAGCGAGGTGCCCTCGCCCCCGGGCTGATTTCGAAATCGCTCCTGCGAAAGGGCACAGGGTGCGGGCGAGGGGGGCTGCCCTTCCCGGAGCGGCCGCCCCGGTCGCGTGTACTCGTGCATACGTGTATGTATATATATATATATATATATATACACACACGTATATAAGTGTTTCAGCTCGCCTTGTCTCGTAGAGATAGGCAGGAAGCCCTGGAGGACTGAGCTGGAAGGATTGGGTGGTTGGGGGACAGGAGCAGTTTAACCTCAGGCTGCCCCCGGGGACACAGTAAGTAAAGAAACTTCCTTTGGCGTTTGCAGGCCTCAGCTTTTTTTGGGCTTCCTGGGTCTGGTCCTGGCCCCATGTGGCCTCTTTCACAGCACTTAGAGAGGTCTAAGGTCTGTGCTTGGTCATTGGGCAAATAGCAGACAAGGCAATGTGCGCTTCGGGTTTGTGCACTGCACTTGTGCAGTGCTTAAGCTCAATTCTGCCCTGGAAATGTCTGTGCTTTTTATGTAGAATTAAGAGTGTTTTCAAAAAGAAATTTTAAGACTGCTCTATCCTGACCAGTTATGGCAGGGGGTTACAATGAACTAATTTGTGGCTTTATCCTGAAGTTTTGTTTCAAGAATCGTAATGCCTCCTCTCCTGGGAGGAATTTGTTAAACAGAGCAGAAATACAGTACCAGTTTCATGTGGAATTTGGACTGTTTGTGGGAGATAGTGGACTCTTTAGAATCTATCAGAAAAACTAGGTAGGCATTTTTTGTGTGCCATTATGTCCTTTTGATAGGGGTTGCATTTTGCACAAGGTGGCTTAAAATGATGAGATGAGCATGTGTTAGCAGGAATATTTTGAAACTGAGTTTTTAGGATGATATTATCAAGTGTCCTGAGCAGAAGAGATCCCTCTGAGTCTATTTGATTTGAATGTTTCCTGCCTTTAATGAAAGGATCAAGAAATTACATCTGCTTTGAATGACTCCTAGATTTTAGTTTAATTTATTACCAGTAAGTTTTATGTTTTGTTTCCTTTTTCCCCTCCTTTTTTCAGATAACACTATGATATGATGAGACTTATTTTTTGAATTACGTTTTCTGGAATGAAGTAGACAAGTGACACACAAGAAGTGTATTTATAAGTAATGACAGTTTATTCATCTTTATATGCATATTTGTGCTTTGTGATTGACCCACGAAGTCTTTGGTGGAAGCCAAGAAATAAATATCTCTATTTGTGTAGACCTAAACTCTCCTGGAAGATAAATCATGCCATTCATCTTAGAGTTCTTCATACAAACAAGTCTCAGTGTAAATGGTCCAGAAGCAGAACGCTTTGGTGCAACAAACATGTTTACAGCCATGACCCTTTGTTTGACAGAATTTCTAAACTTCTAACTTCTTCTTCCAAAGGACTTGCAAAAGTGAACACTCGCATGTCCCGAATCAAGAGTACTATAGATTCTGTTTCCAAGGCGGTGTCTGGCACTCACAGCGAGCTCGTGTCACGGATAGCTCGATTAAAGCCACACTCAGGTGCTCTGGGAAAAACAACTGAAAGTAATGCAGATGAAAATAACCTCAAGGCAAAGCTAGAAAATGATAAACAAGTGTCAGGTGCCGGAACTCAGGACGATTGCAACAGTGGCCTAGCAGACAAGAGTGCCACTCGTGAAGAAGACGACTTAACGTCTACGTTGCTGAGTTCAAGTGGTCCCAACCAAGGTACTCCAGAAGATTCAACGTATAGCAAAAGTCACCTCTTTCACATAAGTTACTTCTCTACAAGTTTGGGAGAGACTTACAACTTTGTAGCAGACCATATCAACTGGTACTTCAGTAACAGCTCTGTTATGGATCAAGAGAAAAAGAGGAATGCTTTATTACAGGACTCTAAAAGTGAAGTGAGTGATAAGCTTGATTCACCAGAAAATGCTGTAATGAGTGAAGAAAATGAGGTGAATTCAGCAGCTACTTTAGTTCCCGAAGCAGAGGCTTTGGGTGCTGAAAAGACTAATGTTACTATTCCAGTTTCCACTAAAAAAAGTATTGCCAACTTCCTTTCCTACCCCAGTAATAGTGTACAGGCTTTTGTGGACAGCTACATTGGTGGGCTGGTTCCCAAGTTAAGATCTGATGCAAAAGTTGCAGCAGAAGTGAAGAGTAAACAGCTAGAACAAGAAGTAGCTGAGAAAGATGAGGAGGACCAGGCAAGTGAGACTAAAACTGTGGAGGAGAAGGAAAAACGACTCTCTCTTCAGAGAGAAAAGGCAAGTTTTTGCTTAGTGTTTTTGTTTTTATATATACATAAGTGTGTGTATGTATATGTATTTGTTTTAGCTGCTATAGTAATTTATATTTTCAGTTGTGTATTTCAGTTTTATTCAGTTGTACTCAGTTGCATATATTTTCAGTTGTTATGAGCAGGATTTATTTATTTCCTAGTAAACAAACAAAGGGGTGGGTGCTTACGTTCAAGACACCCTTATGCGGAGCCTGTAACAGACCTCTAGTACAACATGCTGTCCATTACTTCTGAGAATTCTTAAAATAACCCTTTGGGATTAGTCTTCACAAGTTTACTGCGTGTATTATTGGAGTAGTTTTTATATTCTCTGTATATCTTTTATATATATTTTTTTTTTTTTTTTGATTCAGATTATTGCAAGAGTGAGCATTGATAACAGGACTCGGGCTTTAGTTCAAGCCCTACGAAGATCCTCTAATCGTCGAGTCTGTATCAGCAGGGTTGAAGAGCTGACTTTTCATCTTCTGGAGTTCCCTGAGAGCAGAGGCGTTGCAATTAAGGTGCAAATACTTTTTATGATTTGACAAGCAATAGTACTTAATAGAAAAACTGTTACAGATTGTTGTGAAACCTTAATTTTTTGTGCTTTTGTGACTTGTCATATTTTCTACTTGTTAAGATTGCAAATCTTTATAGACTTGAGCAGATTTATGTTGAAATCACAGGTAGCTTAGTTAAAACTGCTACATTAAATTTAGAAGCATACAGCATTGCCATGTGAAGACATAATATAGCTTATTCTAGTGGGAC
This sequence comes from Eudromia elegans, assembly GCA_003342815.1. Classification (NCBI taxonomy): domain Eukaryota; kingdom Metazoa; phylum Chordata; class Aves; order Tinamiformes; family Tinamidae; genus Eudromia; species Eudromia elegans. The sequence goes on from PTEX01000040.1 coordinate 2,732,351, forward strand.
AGGAAGGTCATACACTGTGTCCTCTCTCACAAGTGGCCAGGCCGGATGGGAGTGTACAGCACAGTTGATCTGCACGTGCAGAATGGTTTCGATGCTTCCTTGGAAGCACCCTTTGAAGAAAGAGAACAGGAGTGGAGGCTGATCATCAAAAAAATCAATTTAATCTAGACTAATGCATTCCGTTTCCTACACGCAGTAAGATGGCAGGATATAGGCAACAGATTATGCTAACAGTACCTGCCAAATCCCAGTGTTTGTCAGTCTGAGGTCTTTTTCTCTACTGAAGTGATAGATGCGTGATGTGGGTTGCAGCACTGCTATAAGAGAAATCTCTGGGATTATAGCCCCTGGCAGGGCTATAATTTAGGCAAGTCTGTGAATAATTCTTTAGAATTCTTATATATTATGAAATATTATACTGATTATCATTTTTATTATACTGATTATAATCTTGATTATAATCTTTGAATGATTTTGTGAGCGGAATTGTAAATTTAGAAATTCTTTTGTGTGAAGAAAATTATAATTCTTATTTTTAAGAATATATATGTAATTCTTATTTTTATTTGTATTTATATATTGAGTACTTTTACTTTAAAACTGTGATATTTATTAAGCAAAATCTAGGCCTCTAGTGATAGTTATTATGCTTAATATATGACTTGTTATATGACCAATGTAGCAAATTAGTAAGACTAAACTGCTGATAAACTTATCTTTGACTACTTTAGAAAGATTTAAACTTCCCCTTGTATAAATCTGATAGGCAGTTACTTTAAAAATAAGAGTGGAGGGAGCTATATAGTACTGAGGCCCGTTGCTTTTCATGTTTAAAATAAAGATAGTAAATATACATATTTTTCAAGGGCTAGACTTTAATATGTTATATTTACACTTTGATGATAAACTAGTAAATTCAATTTTGAATTCTTTTGATATAAGCATTTGAATAATTACAAAGATTTTTCATTTCAACTATAGGAAAAAATAATTCCATGCTTACTGCGCCTGAGACAGGCAAACGATGAAAGTCTTCAGGCTGCTGTTAGAGAGGCCTTAGCAATAATTGGATATACAGACCCTGTGAAAGGCTGGGGAATTCGAGTCCTCACTATTGATGGAGGAGGAACAAGGTAAAAAAAAAAAAGGGTGGGTTTTTTTTTTTTGTTGTTGTTGTGGTTTTGGACTTGCTCATACTGTAACTCCTAATAAAATTTCAGTTTCTCTTCTATAATTTTGATTCTAAACCTGCACCTTAGGATTTAGAGTTCTGTTGCAGATGAGTATATGTCATGAATACTTATTTTTGTATGAGTTTGTGATTAGCAGCGCTAGTCTCACATGGAAAAAATGAACAGGCCATGTCATGTCAGTAATGCTCTTGGTTTATGTTTCTTCTCAATTGGCATTATTTTCTTGAAAAAATACATACACACCCCCCAAATGTCCATAAGTTACTTGGGCTCTAGCTTTGCAAAAATTTATGTATCTACCAGATTTTGTTATGAGTGCCAAACCTCACTGTTATGAGTACCAAAAAGCACCTGTGTTTAAATTTAAGGCTGCTGTTTACCAAAAACTGTTTTCAAGCATTTTGAGGACATTTCTTTCACAATTATGTACTGATTCACAAATGTTTATTGATTGGAAATGAAGTACAAAGTTACTGCAGTTGCAAAACTGCGTCAAAAACAGTTTCACAAGCTTCTTGTTTCTACAGCTCTGATGCATCAAAATAACTTGTTCTCTTTAGGAGTAATTGTGCCATAATTTCAGAGTTGTATTTATTGTTTTGTTTTCCAAAAGTGATCACTTTTGAATTTGGAGACTAGAAGTTCAGTGTTAAATACATAGTTTTGATCAAGTAGAAAGATGAATTCTTTGCAGATAACAACATGGTACACGCGGATGAAAACATGTGGATGTTTTGAATGCTTATGTGGATGCTTCATTTGGTACTGCAGGCGTATATAGCAGCTGTAAAATTAAGCTTTAGTCTTGAAGAGCAGGTATATTTTATTATGGATTTTTTTGTGGCAGAGGAACTATAATGCATGTTCATTGGTTTAGTTTTCAGAAATAAAATATGCCTATATATACATAAAATGTCTCCATTGTTAGATTTCTAGGGGAGAGATATTATAAAACAAATAGCAAAAAAAAGTCCTTATATTAGCATTTTGCTAGCAGAGATAAGAAATAGTTGCCTTCATGTATACTGTGTCTAAATTTTATTAAAGTGCCTTTTTTGTAAACTTAGTATTTGCTCTAAACACTAATACTTAAAAAGGAGATTGATATTTTTAATTATTATACTGTGCATTAAATATTTAAAATGTAAGTATTTATGAAAAATACCTAAGTTCAAATTTATTTGAAGAGAAGAATTCTGTACTTTTGACTATAGTGATACTATTTTGTCCCAATATGAAATGAAGACAGTTTGGTGGTACATGCTTGATTATTAATAAATTAATATTAGTTTTATAATACTGTAAATATTGAATTCTTCCTGTGTACTTCCTTCAATGGAGAAGTGTTCCTTGTAGTGTATTTTACAGAACAATATCTTGAAAACGACACGCTATTGATTTTTGAAGACATTTTCCAAATGTCTTCATTAGGGCAGGGTATGTTTTGAAAGCAATAGCTATGCCTGTATCTCCAAATGAAGCAAGTCCAGAGAGACCCTGAGCACTAGCCACTGCTTGCTTTGCTACTTAATTGATAGATTTCAGTTGGTTATATCACTTCAGCTAGCCCAAGCCTCTACAGATTTGGAAAGTAACATGCATAAGAAATGCTTCTCAGTGGAAAGAATTGGCAAGGTGGCCATTGCCTTGGCAGCCCTCCTGCTGTGCACAGTCCTCTAGTGCTGTTTGGCAGGTTTGCACTCTTATACGTACTCAAGCCATGCCTCTGCATGTGCAACAGATGCTCTCAGACTCGTACTGCAGAAGTGCAAGCCCTGGACTGAAATGCTCTCCTGTTGTTTTGGACATGTTGAATTGAAGTAGAAGAACATATGCAGAAAAATAATTGCCCTCGTGTGGGTCTGCAAAGAGCAAGAACTATGTAGTGTGTATGGAACTAGAACTGATCCTGAGTCTGCATCCCCTGAAAGAGAATATTCCTCAGGCTGTGCTACCAGACAGTATTCTTGGAGCTGTTGTACCAAATTTGAATTGCATTTCTAGCATGCCTAACATTTTTATTTCTAATTGCTACTTTGTTCCCTTGAAGTGCTGAGGAGAATTCTTGTTGTAGTTATTACTAGGTAAAATTAGTTATAATTAAGCAAAGGTGGACTTAATTAGAGCTACATAAGATAAAAGTGCCACTGTATGAAGTTCTGTTTTCATATTCCAGGGGTTTAGTTGCACTTCAGACTTTACGGAAACTAGAAGAACTTACTGGAAAGCCTGTTCATCATCTTTTTGACTACATTTGTGGTGTAAGCACAGGTAATTCTTAATTCACTGGTTGATGTTTTGTTATGAACATGTTAACACGACATTTCAAGATAAACGTAGATTTCGAAGGATTTACCAACTTTGGAAAACTGGAAAAGTACAACTGGAAAAGTACAGTTTTTTTTTTTTTTTTTTTTTAAGGCTTTCTTTTTCTTTCTCCAAGTAAAAGCTTAGGGTACTTTGTGGATATACTCACTGCTTTTAATTAAAATGGTAAACTAAATTGTCTTTTTTTTTTTTTTTCAGTGAATGTGAAAGCCTCGTTCTGCACACAGAGGCAATGCTATTAGATATTTGTATAGCTATCCGGGTCTTTCCAGGAAAATAAGGTAGCATTTTTCAGGGATTGATAGAGGGCCAGAGTGTTTAAAGTGTTTATTAAAGAGCTGAACTATGTGACACACTGCACTTCTCACAAGATCATGGATGATGACAGATTAGGAAGAGTGGTCAATACATGGGAGAGCCTTTTATTTAGAGGCTGTAGAAATGACTTGACAGAAACCAAGTGAGGTTTGACAAAGCCAGATACGAAGACCTTGCCTGGGGTGAAATAACTACCTGAAAGAACAGACTGGAGAGTCATAGGAAGTAGCTATGCAGAAAAAGATTTGGTCGTGCTGGACCAAGTTCGATGTGTGCACTTGTAGCAAAGTCAACTGACTTCATACTGGCTTGTCTGAACGAGAATATGCCCAGCACAGTGAGGACCCTCTTCTGCATTCAGTTTAAGACTGCTTGGTATGAGACAGACATTGATGTACTGAGGAAGTATGGCACAGAAATATCAAAACAGTCAGGGTACTGAAGAGTATGACAGGAAAAGAGGGTGAGAGAACCGAGTTTGTTCAGTTACTTAAAAAGAGGAGGCTAAGGGAAGAGGTGGTTTCTTGAAGACTGTTGAAGATGCACAGTAGTAGGAGAAAAGCCAACAGGCACAAGCTGAAATAAGAAAAAAATGCAGTTAGCTATAAGGAAACGTTTTCATTGTGAGGATTGTCAAACACTGGGAGAGGTTACCCATACTGGGTTGCAATTATTTCTGTGGAAATTCAAAACTCAGCTGAATGAGGCCCTGAGCAACCTGCTATGATGGAACCTGTTCCTTTGAACTGGGATTTGGACTAGATGATGTCTAGTAGCTCCTCCCAGCCCTCCGTGCTCTGACTCACCTTTCCCAAGCAGAAACTCCAAAACATAAATGTCTTTTAGAAAGACTGTAATGATTAGTATCTTCTAAAGGTGATGCCAAATCAGGAGCAGCATAATACAGATGTCTAGTGTAAGAAGTGTGCGGTAGTGCAGCTGCTCAGTTTTCTTTAGAAACCCAGCTTCCTTAAGCTTATCTGCCAATACAGTTTTAAATTCTGAAGCACTTTAAATTTTAGGTCACCATAGGCAATTATGTTGAGGTCTGTGTTTCCAAATATGTATTTAGTAGATTCAAAATTGTAGGGAAGGAGAGGCTGTTTAAGAAATCATTTGAGAGTGCAGCTGTGCTATACATTCTTAATGGTCTGGGAAAACCTGTACGTAAATTGTTTTAGCGGTGAGGTAGTGTTAATTCTTGAAGATAACAAAACACTTTTCTAATGCTTCCTCCAATCGTGGTGAAGATTTCTTTATCTTTGATAGAGAAAGCCACTGTTCTTACTCAGTTTTGAACTCAGGACTCTGTTTAGAACTGACTTAATTCTTCTTGCCAGGTTTTGTTTTATTCTTTTGTTTATTTGCTAATAATTACTTAACGTGTTATTTAATGCCTCTCTACATTCCCTTAAGCTTTACTTACTTAACAAGCTTTTTCCTTCACTGACTAAACTTGCACTAGATGCCAGAACGTCTGTGGGGAAGATTGTGCATAACTGCCAGCTTGTGCCAGCAGCCTCATCTGTGCATTATAGGTTGTGCTGGTGATACACTGAGTTCTGTGCAGGAGAAGGCAGCAATAGGTTCTGTAGGAGCCAGCAGCATGATGAAGGGTAGTGATAGATCAAAGGAGAGGAGGAATCATTTTGGATATTACAGTTCTCTGTGCTATTCTTAACTTGTATTATCCTTTAGTCATTCTTCCTATGAGATTTAGAGTGTTAGCAGTTTGTAACGATTTCAGGGTTGCTGTCCTTGTAATTAGTGTCTCTGAACTTCTCTTCCCTGGTGGTCACAGGGAGCAAACAGGGCAGCCATGCAAAGGTTGCTGCACTGAGCCCTGTGTGTTTAGGTCATAAAGCTGTTGTTGTGCATTGATTCTTGCACATGAAGGCATCAGAGAACCTGTAGGAAATGCAGTGATGACCGATGAATTAAAATGTGTATGTATGTGTATATATATGTGTATATGTTCAATTTTTTTATGGGGAATCAAGTTGATATGAATTCTCTACTGCGTTCGTACCTGTTCTATACATTCAAGATTGCCAGTGGAGAGAGTAGATTAAACGAATAATTGTTAAAAATTAAAGTAGTTATTTTTCCATGTGTAGCAGAAGACAAATTTTATGAAAAACAGTTGCTGCAGAACGTCTTTAGCACTGGTCTCATGATAAATTAGCAGCCTTTCTTTTAGAAATACATTGTGAGCGGTGCATTTGGTGTTTGGCACAATTTGCTAGTAGTACTAGATGCATATAAGTTTATCCATATTGTGACTAAGAAAGAGTGACTCCTTTGCAAATAGCTGTTGCAGGAGAACTGAAACTTTTTCAGACCTTTCTCCACCATTTCCCAAACATTTGTGATAGGGAAATGAATAAAATGGCCACAGTCCAGAACTTAAAGGAGCACCTGGGAAAGTGTTGAATGGAGAAGTTGTGGTGGTTAGAGCTCAAAGTAGGGACAGAGCTGATAAAGTAAAACAAGGAGAGGTACAGCCCAGTTATTCTTTGTGGTCAAATACTTTATTTAAGAAGCAAAACCAAACAGATCTAAACACTCAAAGTTATACAATGACACTTCCTGCTCTTCCTGCTTTTGCATTCCATCTCAGAAATGTGTTAGAGTGATCTCCCGAGATCTGTACCCAGGCTATTGTGAAACGTCTGTCTTGATTAAAATGTCTAATCTGTATCAGATTGCTCGTTCCATCTAGCTCAGTAATTTTTCTTTGCAAAATAGAAGATACTAGTAAGATAAGGACCTAATCCCCAAATATTCTTCTCAAGTTGTAAACAGCAAAACAGGAACAGTTTCTCTTCATATTTTTCCCTGCCTTCAGTTGACTGCAGATTGTAGCCTCCTGAGGCAAAGTTGCACTGCGATAAATTTCATCTTTACTGATGAGTTGTTTCCTTCCCCCTCCACTTCCCTCCAACATGATTTCTTGCCAATTTTGAAATGTGTTTTGAATACCTTCCCCTTTAAAGAAGTGTTTCTTTTTATGATATTAAAAATTGGAAGTTGCATTAGGAGACCGTTTCTTTCTCTCAGGGTGGGATCAGTTATGCCTGTTCCACTCCTAACAACTGTTTAAGATTTTGAATCCTATCAGAAATTTGTTTTGAAATTTGTTTATATTTGAAAAAATTTTCCAAGTGTTTAGCATAAGTCTTGCTCTCACAGTTGAAATCTACTGCTTCTTATCTCTACCACAAGCAGTGGCAGCAGATTCCTTCCTTTCTCTTTGCAGCAGTGTCTTGTGCTTTTTAAGGTTTTAATTATACCAATTTGCTCAGACTTTCCTTACAGTCCTTATATTCTCTTCACTTGATTGTTTCCAGGTCTCTCCTGGTTTTCCTGGGGCTTTTTTTTTTTTTTTTTCCCCTTTTTTTTTTTTTTTTTTTTTTTTTTTTTTTTTAAATGAGCCCACAGCCTTTTTTTGAAGAACATTATTCAAATGCAGATACAGTACTTCAGCCCTTACTACTCCTAAATAAGGAAGGAGTGCCTTTTTTTCTCTTCCAGATTACCCTCTTGTTTCCCTCAGGTGTTACTATCCCAACTCTATCCATATAGTCTCTTACATCTGTTTCTTAGCTTTTCAGATCTTATGTATGTATTTTTTCCTGAAGTATTGGCCTTTAAGCGGCAGCTGGAGTGTAGAAAGTTGTGGTACAGAGCAGGATGTGGTAGAAGCATCAGATGCTTTTTCACTGGACCGTTTGATATGGTCTGTATCTTTGATTTTTGGCTTTGCTGTGCTGTCTTGCTTGAAATTCTGCAGGTTTTCTGCCAAGCCCTTTAATGTATAGTTTGCCTTGGATTTTTATGTGGTGCCTCTTGTTTACTGACAAGGATTGCAGTTTTCGGTGCTGCTGCTTAGTGGGCAAAGGAAAGATGAGCTTGCACTTGGGTGTGACCTTTGGCCTTTTGGCTTGAAACATATAACCAAAATAACAAATACCTGATATTATAGGGGGGGGTGCTGGAGAGTTGAGGGGAAAAGAAGGCAATGAGCGATTTGTGTGATTTGGGAAAACTGTGCTACATTCCGAAGTTTGTTCTGCAGCCATCCTCTTCAGATGCTGCCAGACTGGGTTATGTTTTTAGTAGGCACACGCTAGATGGCAGCATGTGCGAATGACTAGTCATTATGAATGACTGCAGATAGATGTACTCCAAAATAGTTGGAACTTCCTTCTTTTTTTTTTTTTCCAGAATTTTCCTAGAGTTTATTGACTTAATGAATTTGCCGGATAACATTATGTTCCAAATACTTTATTTTAAAAACATAGCACACAGTTGTCCTATTCTCTTATTTATCTATTCCTGAATAAAGTGTTAGATTTATTTTGCTAACTTCCATACAGATTTTGCAGAGATGAAATAATGCCATTGGACAACCTTTCATAATTTGTCTTTGAAAGGAAACTCTCCCTATCTTGAATATGCAATCTTAAAAGATAGTTTGTGAACTTGAAATGAGAAATTAATGATATATGTCAATTGATCTTCCCTTTTTACTGTAGATATTCTTCTGGCCTATGAATTCTATTAAATGGTAATATCTTCATAATACTATTCCAGGGTAGGTTTTAAATTTCAAAATATTTCTTTTCAGGGGCTATATTAGCTTTTATGCTGGGTTTCTTCCATATCCCTCTGGATGAATGTGAAGAGTTGTACCGCAAGTTAGGATCGGATGTTTTTAAGCAGAATGTTATAGTTGGAACAGTCAAAATGGGCTGGAGCCATGCTTTTTATGACAGCGATATCTGGGAAAAAATGCTCAAGTAAGTATTTTAAAAAAAAAGTGAAAAATAATTTAGTAGTAAGGACCAAGAGTCTTCAGTCTTCAATGTTTCATTGTTAAACAAACTGTTAAAAGAAAAAGGATTAATATATGTTCTCATTCTTTAGAAATATTTCACTGTTTAAATATTTGGCAAAATATTGAAATATTTTAATGCAATAATTTCTGTTTCCAGGGAATAAAATAAAGGTTAGTGCACTAATTTATGATTACATGCCTGTATGCTGTTTAGCGCTGCTTGATCTGACTTATTATAGGTCTATCAGAAATTTTCATAGCCACTTGCTGTGCCTTTTTTCTTATGGGAGACGTGTTAAGAAATTAAATGATACGCCCTACTAGGATTTATGATCTGAGCTGCAATTTTGCACGTTACCCTCCTTTTTGAAAAGGGAAATGAGCTAGAATGATTGCACTGAAGAAATATTTCCACTGTGTCAAAGCTGTCAATGAAATAATTTGGTTTTGTTCCTGTCCATTCATAGTCAGACTGTCCCATTATTTATAATTCTCAGCAGCTATTGTCAGGATTCCTGCAGCAGGGTAGGCTGGGCTGCTGCTGAAAGAGCTTAAGCAACCTACTCATTCCAAAGCCTGTGCCACAGCACCTCCTTTGTGGCAAGCTGAGTGGGCATGTAGGTAGTCAGCGAATGAGGTCAGAGAACTGATCAGAGTTAAAACTCAGACTAGGAATAAGGGAGGCTGGGGGGAGAGGAAGGAGAGAAGGGAAGTATTTACCCTCTCCAGGTGAATTGCATGGCTTTTTGCTAGTTCTTTAGTCAGATCCCTACTTTACTAAGCAAATGTTTGTGCTGACGCATCAGAGAATGTACCACAAAGTCAAGGCTGCTACTTTTAATGATATTTGGCTTTAAAATGCCAAAAATAAAAATAAACATAAAATAAAAATAATTAAGTTATCATTGCAGAAGGCATCTACTTTGAGTGAAGGCTTTTTGTATTTTGTTTTTTAGTGTAGTTTTTACTAAAAATGACAAGCGTTTCTGATATTTAAATATGACCCTTTGCCAGTTTTCTGTGCTAAGCCAAACACGATTTCCCAGATACCACCATAACTTCTCAAACAGATTGCTGATATGCTTTAGTTCTGTTTAAGTGCTCCTTCTGCGCCTTAATTTATTTGGGGCATCTTTTTTATCATGGAATGTGAATGTCAGTGCTTTCTACAGGAAGAGCTTTCTTCTTGGGCACGCCTTGGTAGGTGGAGAAGGATGCACTGTGTAGCATATGCTACATTTATACCCCTGTGGCTGGAGCTTGATCTATGTTCTGACCTCAGGAAAGTGAGGAAGGGAGCAGAAATAATGTCTTAAAACATGCAGGGAGTCAAAATGTATGAAGACAGAAATGAAAGATGAGATTGAGAGGTGAGGTGCAACACATATACTGACTTGCATCGTTGTGACGATTGTGAACGATTCATCGTTGTGAAACTCCTTTTTTTTTTTTGTGAAGTATTTAACAGTAAATCAGTAGGATCACTCAAGTATGCGATTAAGTGAGTAGCTGAATCGAGACCACAACCACTTTTTCCAACTTATTTCCACATCTTTCTAAGCTTCACAGCTTAGGTAGTAATGATACATTGAAGTTCAGTGCAGAAATATAATCTTTAAAGTAAAATCCAAGGTTTCTTTCCCTCAAATGCATGATTTTTCAATTGGAAATGATAAAAATGCTTGCATTGTACTGACTGAATTGTTTTCTATTTGTATGATTTTAAATTGATGGAGCATTTTCCCTTTTTTTTACATTTATTTTTAGAGAAAGAATGGGCTCAAATCTTCTGATTGAAACTGCGAGAAATTCAAAATGTCCCAAGGTGAGTGTGGAGCTTTTTGTTTTTATATAGAACTGCATTGGTCTGTGGAAATCCTGCCCTAGCAGCTGTGATCTGTTGTTATGCAGTGAGAAAAGCGAGTCTCTCTTCCCTTTATCTAGGCTTTCTCCAGTCGCATTCACAAGTCTTAAGATCTCTTTCTGTATCATCTGAAGGGCACCAGTTAATCAGAGGGATGTTATGTACAGCAGCAGCATGAGAGTGAAAGATGAGAAAGCAAGGGTATTTTATTTTTGGTGGAGGGTAGAGTGTGAGGAAAGAAGGGAAATATAATAGCACATGTTTTAGAACAATCTGCAATTAACAGGTGTTTTGGTGTCACAGCACTGTATTCAATGCTTTACTATTAAATGGAAGATGTTTTCCTAAACATAGAAACATGTGCTTGTCTGACTGTGTTCCTACTCCATGTCTAAAATGAGGACATGAAAAGGCTGGACTAGCATGTTACTTTTTGAGAGAGAAGCCCTCCTGTGATGACTTACTTGGAAGTTATCTTTGAACTGGGCCCTCTGGTCTCCTTCCACATTCTTCAGTAGTAAAATGTGTATATAAATAGAGTTCAAACTAGTAATCGTGGTTGCAACCTTGTAGTGCTGGCAAAGATGGCTCTCTGACAAGGCACAGTAAAATCAAGATGAAATGCACAGTTTTGTGCTTTCTGCTGTTGCTCAGTCCACCAAGAGATGAATCTTTCTAAAAGATGCATATTACTTTACAAGTTAGACTACATCATGAAGTGGAAACGTGGGGGAATTGAAAAAAGAAAAATCAAGGCTCTTAATGTGATAGGTTTTCTATTAAATCTCTGGATTTTTTTTTCTTAATGCTTTTAGTAGTCTTGGAATCACACCCTCTTTTTGACAGAAATGAAACCTTTTTCCTCTCTTTGCATGATGTGCAAACCTTTTATGTGTTTGCATTCCTCATTTTCATTTAGAGGTTTTAATTTTTCTCTCATATATATGGACTTCCTGTAAATTCAATGATTTACTTGAAATTATGTAGTTGAGAAATGGAAATTAATACAGTGATAACATAGCGTCAGCTGCTGTGGCTGCTGAATATTGTTTCTCAGAAGAAAGGCTGCTATATATAATGTTGACCAACACAGAATAGAGCACCCACTTGTCTGCCGAAGAGTATTGTTTTAAACAGTGCTGGCCAGGCTGCTGCAGCATCACTAAAAGGTCTTGCACATTCTTGCACTCACCCATCACAATGAGTGTTCTCAGCCCGTGTGATTGTATCTGGCAAGTATACTGATTTCTGCACTCACACATTTTGTTTAATGGCATTATGATTTTGGTTTTTCCCCCTAGGATCACATACATGTTAAAGCTGTTTCAATGTCTTCAAAAAACTAGAAAGCCTTTGTGTAGGTCTGGGATTGCCATCTTCTCCCCGCACACCTTCTCAGCCCTTTGAGAGGAGCTTTTCATTCTTACTTTTGGACTTTAACTGAGAACTTTTCTAGAAATAAATCAAATTCACATTTTTTAACACTTATTTCATGCCATTGTTACATTGCTGATTACCAACTTGTGAGAATTGCACATAAGCTTACTTCTAGCGTAGTGCTCACATCAATTAAGATTTCTGGAACCATTAGGTGCTTGAAATAATTACCTGAATATGTGGAGTACTGCTATATGGAGAATTGCTTTTAAGAATTTGTGTAGTATTTGTATTTGAATGCATCATAGAAATAAAAGTTTTTTAATAGTGTGAGTGTGTATATATATATATGTCACACTAATTCAGTTTAAATGTCAATGGATTGATATTCTAGAAACGGAATAGCTTGAAGAAATAGTTTAATGTTAAAAATAGCAGTTTCTTTAGGGAGTACATCAGAATGTCCGTTTTCCTGCCTTGGAATGAAGATGGTTTTTGCTGACTGTTGCACTTCAGGTTGTCAGTGGGAGGGTGTTAGGAAGCTGAATCTTTATGTCCTTTCAATTGCTCCCTTCTCCCATTTTAGAAACAAAACAAGGGAAGCCTCCTTCCCACCAGCACTATTCTCTGGTCTTAAAGATCAGAAGAATTCAGGGTAGTTTAAGCGTCTCTGACTTTTCATGGCCTAGGAGAATGTGGTAAGGAGGTATCTTAAGAACTTTGCAGCTGTGATTCAAGTTGATAGGAAAGAAGTAGTAATGAGCTCCACAGGCAGCCACTTCCATATTTTACAAGTAGCATGACAGTGGACTGTGACAAACTTTATATAGAGGACAAATTTAAAAATTATTTTTGAATGACTGCTGAATAACAGTAAATACAGTGGAATATATCTTGAATGAAATTCAGTTTACAGAATTAATAATATAATGGAAAAATAACAATGTATTAGCACCAGTTTATGCCTATTAGAGTTTCAGAAAGTCTTCATTTTCATGTGAGCCTTAATCAGAACTAAATCTTTTCCTTCTTCTCCAGAAGTTCTTGTTAATCTGCATTTCTCTTTTTATAGATTATTATTCACTGTAATAATTGAAGCTATAACTTTGTGCTTTAAAAATTTATATTTTACTTTTTTCAATTTGAATAGTTAATATAAAAGTGAACAAAATATGGTCCGAGTAGGATTCCAGATTTAATATAAAATTGAATTCCATGATGTGGAAGATTTGTCATTATCAAACCTGAAACTATCTGCTCCTTTTAACTTTGCTAGGTAGCTGCAGTGAGCACCATTGTGAACAGAGGAACTCCACTGAAAGCGTTTGTTTTCAGAAACTACAATCACCTGCCTGGCGTTAAGTCTCATTATATTGGAGGCTGTCAGTATAAACTGTGGCAGGCCATCAGAGCATCATCTGCTGCACCAGGTTACTTTCAGGAATATATTTTGGGTAACGATCTTCATCAGGTAGGTTGAAATTTTCTCCTTTAATAGATATTTTCCAATATTATACATGAGGGAGGAAAAAAAAAAAGGTGTATGCATTTCTCAATCAGAACTAACAGTATGTTAGTGGCAGATGGAAAGTCTAGAATACGTAGGAGTAAGAAAGACAATCCTTAGCTTGTATAGCCCCTACAGAACTAGAAAGAGTAGAGGCTTTGAAATGTTCATCTTGTCAATACAAACTGAGTTCTTTTCCTGTCCCTTTCTTCTCTGCCGGGCAGGAAACTTTATATGAGTTGCAAATTGCCTTTGACTTCCTGCTTACAACTGGTATTTCATTCAGCAGTATTTCACTAAACAGATGGTATAACTTAATATCTAACAATACAAAAGTGTGAAAAATTCAAATTGGGCATTTCAGTGTTACTTTTATTACTGCACAATTTCTCTTTCCACTCTACTTTTAATTCCCTTCCCTTATTGCTTGTTAAGCTCTGTACTGGTTCTGAGCCAAGCTATCTCTTAAACTTAGGAGACAACTGTGAAATAAATCTTTGAGAATAAAGTAATGTCTTCTGTCAACAATATGTACTGCTTTAATGATCCTGAGTAGTAAAAAAGGAAAATAAATGCATTTTTTAGCAGCTTTCTAACGTTTGTGTTCTTGTCCTCCAGTGGCCCTTCACTGTTTTTTCCTTGGTTCTCTGGGTTTAATAGAATGCTTTTTACAGTATGTATTTACTCAAAAGTATTATTATTTGCTTTAAAAAAAGGTGTCTCAAACTTGTGACAGAAAGAACTAAAGAGGATAGCTGAATTTAGACCCTTCTAGAAAGAAAGCTCAGGATTTACAACCTTAGAGTGCTACTGCACTACAACTGTATTAAGGCTAATCCCATCAGATGACTTAATGGTTGAAAAGGGACATGAGCACGTTTTGAGTAGTAAGTTGTACCAGGATTGCATACTGAATTTCTCATGGTGCCCATTAAAAGGCTGTATAAACTCAGTAGCAAAGTGTAATGCTCATAAATAATGTACGTAACAAAAAAGTGGAAAACAAAATAGTGAAAGAATAATTTTTTTTACTGATTAACAGGTAACTTCATATGTGCATTGCAAAAACATTAAGTATTCACAGAGTATATAATGGTTTAAAAGAGTAATTTCAGAAGTTAAACTGTAATTTGAACTAGCATTCAGAAAGAGATGGAATATTCTGATATATAAATTGAGGATCGCTAAAATTCTGCATAAACTGGGGGAGATGTGATCCCGTAGAGAGCAGGATGGTTCTACTGCATCAACCAAACTCTTGAGAGTTTTCTCATTTTCTTAACGTGTTTTCCCATTTTATTGATTTTTTTTTTAATACCAAATATCACCTGAAATAAGCACAAAGGTGTTTTTTTTTAAAAAAGAGAAAAGAAAAGCTTAAAAAATGGAGTCACGCATAATATACCAACACTAACATTGCTTGAGATACTAAAACATGGTTTGCCTTCCGTCTGGGCAAGCAGAATTGGAAAGGGAACTACTTTATCCTTTGGAGCTCTTCCAAGCCACTCCTTAACTGCTTGAATGGGTCGGTGTTGAGCTATGTGCGGAACTTTTCCTTCTTCATCTCACCTTTCCCACCCCCTCTTTCTGAATTAAGAGCACATCAAAGTTTGATTTTGCTTCTGAATAAAGAACAGCAAAACAAAATGGAATGATTTTTATCTTCTGTACAGGACACAATTATTTATCTTAACATCATTTTTATTGCCAGATTTGGCAGATTGTAGTGGGGCAGGTTTTTATTGCCAGAAGTGCAGTGAGGTAAATGTTCATTTCACCAAATGTATCCTCTTAAAGCTCAATTCATGGGACTAGAGAATTTAAAGAGGTGATTAGTGTTAACAAAAATCAGGTCCTATATTTTCAGATGCACAGACCTAGACTGGCATCTAACTCATTTTTGCTTATTCCAGCCTCTTTGGACAAGCCATTCCACACAGACTTTTCAATATCATTTCACCAAGTCACAACACTTTTTCTTAAAACATGTTACTAGATGTATTTTAATTATTAGAAAGCAAAGGCTTAGGATATAGTTTTATCAGTGTTGTGTGATTCACAGTTAGCAGGTTCCAAGCCTTTGTACTTTCCTGCCTTGAATGCTTTCACTTTCGTAAGCTGTGAAGGCCTAAGTGTTTTCAGTACTACAACTGTCTACTGCAGTAAAACTGGAGGATAAACTGATCAGTCTTAAACTTTCATGTTATGTGAAAATCTGTCTTCCACCCATGCATAATATTCAGACATTTTAAAATTCTTTTAGAATCCGAAAACTATCATTTGGTGTTTCACGCTTGTCTTTAGCCGGACTGCACTTTTCTTTCACATCGATATTTACATAATTTTATATTTTGTCTCAGACGTGCTTGTTTTCTAATGGGCCGCAGGGTAGCAAACTGCTACATGACGAGTGCTAGACAGTCTTCATGCAGTTTTCGTACCAGTTTGCATTTCCACTAGTTCATCTGCAAGCTACTTCAAACTGCCTGGTTTTAACTTTGGGGTAAGAGCCTCCATGCATTTAAGACTGCTGTCCTGATGTTCTTGGGAGCACTGGTACCTCCGTGAAAGTACACAACAATCAAGTATTTTATCTCTGAAAAAGAATCCAAGGTGACCTTTGAATTAAAGAAAACGTATATGCATAAATACATATTAAAATTAGAACCGTAAATGCAATCGTTTCTGTTTATGGTAGCCTTTTTACTAATCTTCAGGCTTTAGGTTTTAAAAAGTAGACCATTCTATTCAGTCATAGCTTCTAACAAAGACCAACCATGAGATAGTGGGTGTTCATTTAGGGTCGTTATTGTAAAACTTCTAGGATTAAGTTGTTTCATTCACGCTAATTGTCCTGTTAAATTCCTTGGTGGGTCAAATGTGATGATAACACTTGTGGTTTGTGTGGAAATACTTGTTCTTTCCAGTTTTATTGCTCTGAACTTACACTGTCCAACAGATCAGGCTGCATTTGAAGTACAGCAATGAAAGAGGCAGAAGTTATATAACTGGGAGTAAGACACTCTCAGTAGGAGCATGGCTTTTGTAAAATGCATCAGTGCAGAATGCATTAATTTTAAGTAATAAATTACAATTATGCCAAAGGCTTCATTATTATAGTACAGTGTCAGAAGATCATGTGTTTTTTGCAGATTTTTTTAATGGATTGGGAATTTGTATTAGCTGATCAGCATAATCTCTTTTTTTATCATTATGCTGTTTATATATTTAATATAGCCTGTTTTTGCAGTGTTGATGTTTCTAAACACTTCAAAGACTAGAGGCCACTTGTGAAAATGATGGTAAAATGCCTGTGAAAACTCAAAATAGTAAATAAAATGGTTTTTGGTTCCTGACTTAGAAACTTGAGATTGTAAATGATTATTCAGAGGAAAAGATCTTTGCATTGCCTTATCACTCAGTTCTACCTTTAAATCTGAATGAAAAACACCATGGCAGCTGACCTAACTTCAAATGTATGAAAATAAGTATTCTGACAACAGAAACTTGGTAATAGACAGCTTTGCATATCTTCCTCTGTTAGCTAGCTTTTATTGAAACAGGAGTCCTTTCATAAACTGCATAAAGTCGTTGTCTGAGAGAGGTATGTGTAGTGCTCTTAAAAATTCTAGGTATAACTCTAACCATATATGTCAGGATCATGCCTGAGTTATATCTGTTTTTCATTTTAACCTTCACTTTTCCATACATACCTGTATTTATGTATATGTGAGTGTTTGTGATCAACTTGTGTGTATCCTTTCTCTGGGATCATTCTAATACCACTTTCTGTAGTGGTCACTGTAAATATTGAAGAGAATTGTAAAGTGTCTTAACTTACCATTAGGTAATAAATTATTATTTCTATAACTCTTTTAGCATATTAGTTAAAGAGGACACTTGTAGATGCCCCAATATTTATTCTTATCAGTATTGTAGATAAGCTGACAAATTTCCATAAAAACTAAGTAGCTCAAAAAAACAAATAGTAATATTTACATTTGGCTCAATCATGCTGTGCTATCCAGTTCCACTCAGTCAAGTAGGAAAAAAAACAGTGCAGCTGTTGGTAGATGAGGGGAGGAGGATTAATATTCTTTGTGGTTCAAAAGAGGAACACATTAACATTCAAAGGGATTTAATCCCTGTAACATGCTTCTCCAGGAACCATGCAAGTCGAGAGAGACAGAGTCCTGATCTCACAGTAGACAAGCTATACTGCCACATGTGTCAGCTTTTTATATATTAACCTCTATTTATGAAGTCCTAGTCATCTCTTAACCTCTCCCGGCTCTTAAAACAAGTGCTTTCCCACCCGTACTTCCCACAGAGGTGGGATTGGTTCTTATTTCTGTTACTCTTTTTTTTGTATAGAGTGAAAGGCATTCCTTTTCCAGCCCGCTCTGTAATGCCACTTCAGTAGGCAGCGTGGTGCTTTAAGAAAATTGCCAATGAAATAATAGAGCAATTTAACATTTAACAAAATCATTATGCACACTTCATTTACTTGATTTAACAGGAAAAACTAAATTTGTGCCAACAGATTAATTAAAAGGCAGCAGGATGGAGAGGGGATTTAAGAAACTTTTTTCTTCTCCTCTCAAAATAAAATAGACTCAATACAAAAGAGTTGAATTTTCCCTCTTGATAATTTCCAGTGGTTTAATTGCTACTTAAAAATTCTATACAACACTGGCGCTGACTTGTGCTAGTGTTCACAAACTCTTTTCTTGTGGACTTAAAATCTTGAGCAAAATTCTATAACAAGGTGGTTAAAATCCACCTGATGGTGGAGCTAAAAGAGTGCAGGTGTAACAGTATGTGTGGGGAGACAGCAACCCACAAGTGTTTAGATGTAAGGAGCAAAAGTGAGGCATAATATGCTTTAACTAAGATTTCAAGTTTCATCTTGATAACAAAAGATGATACATAGTATTTAAGACTATTTTTATCCTTTTATTAGATAGTATTTTTGGAAAGCTGTTTCCTCTTTGTAATCTGTTACAGGCCAGACCTTTAAGAGTGATGTGCTTAGTGGATCCTACCCTAATTGGTTTTACATGGTAGCTTTTAAAATTAGATTCAAGGGTGCTTCCCAGGCTCTAAGACGACACAGAATATAGGTCACATTGGAGTTCTTTTCATTCTTAGGATATACCGCGGTGATCAGCATGCACTCGAGCTACATAGACTGCGATTTAATAGGTATATCTTGTTCTCACAATGATAGAAACAAATATTTCTTTGTTTCTCTGCCGAGCTGTTGCCATACAAATTTTCCTGCAGCCTTTGAGGCAAAATTGCCTCCTGTTTAAGGAAGGGACAGTTTCCTGGCACGTGTCAGCTATGTGGATATGTGTTCATCTTTTCTTTTGCAGACAGAGGTTTGGCTAGAGGCTTTTGACGTGGATATGTACGATGCAGTTTACCACCCTTGCCCAAATAGCTCTGTTTACTGGGGCCGCTTTGCAGAGCAGGCTGCTTGCAGTGCTCCTGTGGGGATCTGCCAAGTAAAGTGTTTTGTGAAATAGAGAGTATACTTTCTTTACATACTTAACTGGAAAGCAATATAGTTTTCATCTACTTCATAACATCTATGAAGTGATACTATGATATAGGTGTAATTTCAGAATGCTTAATAAAAGAATCGCCCCCAAACAAATCCCCACGCGCTCTCTCTATATATGTGTGTGTAAATACTTTTTCCTTGGACTTGTCCAGATGTCTTCATTGACACTGTTTACCAGCACAAATTAATTAATGCAGAATTAGCCAATGCAGGAAAATCTTATAAAATCAAAGGCTGCTGGTATAGTGAATAAGTAAGAGCTGAGTTCGTTGAGTAACCATTATGGAGACAATGTGGACTGATGCTATCAAGTTCAGTTCTTAACGGCCACTATTTGTGAGGAGAACCAAAATAAATATTTGTGGTATATTCTTGATGTCTTGAAATCTTACTTTTTTTTCCAGATTGTCTGTTTGTCTAATCCTGACAAGACTGGGACCAGATTTCCGTGTGAAATAGCCTTAGGATTTTATCTGCAGTGAATATGATAAGTAAAGGGTAACTATTGATACCTCGTTAGCTCTTCTCCTAAGGAAGATTTGCTTATGGTGTGTACAGTCTATGTATAATGTGAAGTATTTACAATGCTACCAGTTTCGTCAACCACCATCCATTCTAATTTGCCTTCTGTTTTGCTGTTTAGGAGACTGCACTTTTTTTTTTCATAGGTGTAGATCTTAGTGTTGTGATAGTGCTAGTTTTCAGCACATATGCACAATATGCATAAAGTTGATTAGTTTAATATCCAATATATTCACAGTAGTTGAATAAGGCACAATGTCTGTGCCTTATTTCCTGTGCTGAGCTCCACTTCCAGTGCAAGGATTAATCTGTTATGCCGGTGTTCCCAATCCCAAAAGTGTTGGAGATAACTTCAAAGACTCTTTTTTTAACTTTATATATCTTTGCTACCAAAACCAGAGGCATAAATATATTTTAGACTTTTGGCTGCAGGTCCTTTCAGAGTTATTTTGTCAGGCATTTCCTTAGGGGAAAAAAATGATGAAGTGTAGGACTAAACAGTTTCTCTTGGGTTGAGTCCAGTTCTCTGTCATGGTTGCCAACTACATCATACAGCCCAGTTCATAAGCACATAACGCTGTCTTTGCTTGTGCTACCCTTGAAGAAAGTTACTTCAAGTTCCCTTTTTTTCTGATAGCCATAAAATTTCCGATTTTTTTAGTCTGCGTCTATTCATAGCTAATTGATAGCCTTTCTTCCCATGCCAGTATCATTCTGTAGTTTAATTAGCTCTCCTTTTTGCAGTATTTACCCTTCTGATGTGTTTATAGAAAGCACTCATACCCTTTTTCGTTTTGCTAGCCTAAATACGCCAAGCTGTCTCGATCTTAAAAATGGGCTCTGTGTTCCCCTGAGCACAGACTAGTGGCCTTTGACTGCACCTGCTCCAGCTGGAGGCATCTTCCTCCAAACTGGACTCTTTGCTGCGCTTTGGCCTGGCCTAGCACATGTTGTGCAAAGTGGGATGATACACCACACTGCAAAATAAGCATTTCTGAATTAGAAGCAGAACCCAAAGAATTCAATCAGATTGGAACATTAGATGGATTCTAGATGTTTTTTTAACTCTGTCCTTTACTTACCTTTCTCTTTTTTTCTTTTTTCTTTTTTTTTTTTTTTTTTTTTTCAGAGAAGGTACAGAACAAAATACATTTTCCTTTTCAACAGCCCCTCTGTACAGGTGGGGTTTTTTTATTATTATTCTGTGAGAGTTCTCTACTCCGGTCTTTCTCCTTTTTGGTCTGAGTGATTCCAGGTTTTTCTGAAGAGGACATCTTTGTGTTTTTAAGCACTTTTTTCCATTATATGTAATCTCATTTGGGTTTCCTCAGACCTCAAGGTTATGCTGTATTCTCACCAAAATCTTTTTACTTATCTTTTAATTTTTGTAGTAACAGATTCCATTAGCACACTATAGATTTGAGAAAATAATGATGAGCCCCAAATCAGCCTTTGAATAATTCACTTACAAAACTAGTCCCCAGCCCAAGAGCTTATCATTCAGTGTAGACTGTTGTCCATCTCATTAGCCAGTTATTTCTCTACTGTGAAGTTTTTAAATGAAATATCTGACAGATTATTGACAAATAACTTTTTTTTTCATGGTGACTAATAATATTTAGCAAGTTTTCATCAATAAACTGCAGGAGTATGTTTCTCTATCTGACATATAAGCATAAATTCTCTAGTGTTTTCTGGGCAGCTGGGCATTTTCTTTGAGTTAATGACTAGCTGGGATGAGTTGATAAGATAATCACCAAGCAACCACCTCAGTAGACCACTCAGACTGAAGATGTATCAAATGCAAACATGACTAATGTAAAGTAAAATATAGTATTAGATTGTTAGTTTATATTAGCAATAATATCGATGAGCTCTGTGAAGCATTTAGTGTAGCAGTTGTTACACTGAATTTTTGTATATGCAGAGAGTGTAGTACAAAAATATCTAAAATTTTTTTCATTTGTTCAAGGGGAAGTTTTTTTTTGGTTTTTTTTCAGTATTGAGCAGTTATCACAGTTCTGAAATGTTTCTTTTTCTAGTGTCTGCAGAAAAAAAATGGGTTTGACTTAATTTTGAGATAACCTTAGAAAGTAATGAGCAGAAGATGTATCCACTCTGTAAGTAAAGGAATTGGCTCATTCTTCCTACACATCTTTAACAATTTAGAAGGAATAAATTAGTAACTGTCACCAAGTAAGGTCTCTTTAGGGAGCAGCAATGTGCAGAATGCATTATAAATTGTATTTAGTGACCTACTGGCATGTCTGTTAGCATGACTATGGAGCATTAGTCATTTTCTTCAAATAAATTAGATGAAATGCCATATCTTTTTAAAGAGCTAACTAACATTAGGTCTTTGTATGTTACAAGGAAAATCATCTAATTATTAAAATTACTTTTCTCTCCCATCTCTTGTGCAACAAAGTGGAACAGGCCTACTGTTAGAACGAAGCTAAAGCATCTTGTCTAAAATCCATGTTTTAGACACATCTGTTAAAATTATTTGCACTATGTTCCACTGCTAGTTCCAAAATAAAGGTAAAACAAATCTTCTGCACTTCCATGTTTGTAATAATATTTTCTAGACTCAAAAGTAGTTTATGTGAGGAAGGATATACAGATTTCCTGTGCTTGCTGGGAGCTCCTCTTCAACAGCTTGTCCTCAGCAGCTCTGTAACCAAACTGACTTATCACTCCCAAGAGCAGAACCATAATTTATCACAAAGTTAATCATCGTTCAAAGATCAGTGCAATCATCTTTATATTGAGGAGAGTATATTTGTACTCATTGCCATAGGGATTAGTTTATTATACAATTAAATCTAAAGTTATATGTTCATTCATCCTATTAGGTGTTTGTTACCTGAGTAGGTCTCACAGGTAGTAAAATAACCCTCTCATTTCTTACTCCTGTTTTCTCCTTTGTGGACATTTGCACCTCCTTGTGGAGCTGTATCAAGATGATTTTACAAAACAGAAAAGTATACACCTTTTATTTATGGAAACTAGAGTAAATGTTTTTAGCTTAAAGATTTTTAATTTTCATAAAAAAAGCCTTTGTAATTGTGAAAAGCACTTCATGTTTTTCATTTAAAGCACTAAGCCTTATTCTTCACCAGCACTTCATTTTTTTTGTGCTGATTTTAAACACAGGATTTGAAAAATACTTTTCAAAAGTCCATTCAAAGTCTTGTCTTAGCCTGTGGTGATAGCCTCGTACTAATTCTGCCTCCACTTTTCCACAGATACAAGGAAAGTAAACAACAGAGAAAGTCTGTAAAAGTGAACTAAAATGCAAGGCATGTCTGCATGGGCAGTGAGGTGAAATGGTTACTATGGAGCCAACAAACTCGGCTTCCAAATATCAGGCTTGGCTTCCCCAAGTCATGTATCCCTCACGCAGTGCGGGGTTATTTTCTTCTCAAAGTTAGCATCGTTTCAGTAGAACTGTGCAGCACACAGGATGGCGCTCAGAAGCATAATGAGGCACAACTTGAAGCTGACAAAATTAGGAAATGTAATGACAGACTATGAATGTGAAGTGTGTTCTGAACTTTATAAGAAAAAAACAACCCGCCATAGTAATGTATGACTGATTTTTTTTTTTAACCATCTGAGGTTTAATAACTTTTTATGGATTTTAATATTAGAATCATGTTCTTATGCATATTCACAATACTTTCTGTCTTTGGGACTTTCAAGGGTGTTTTCGTTCTGGTTGTAGAATTTGTCTCCATTTAAGTCTCAGTGTTTAATCGAGCCTTTCTTTATCCATTGAATTGGGAAAAGGAGATATCTTCACCAAAGACTTTTAACTGCGCTTTCGGCACCTGCTACGTTACCAGCCCTGCTGTGCTGCTTCACGTGGGCCGTGTGCCTGGTGGGGCTTTGCTAAGCTCTCCCTGTTGGGAAACGTGGAGGAGGTGCCAGCCAGAGTCGGCAGCAGCAGACGAGCACAGAGGGTTTTCCTGGCGAGCCCCATGCATACCGGGAAGGGGAGAAGGTGCCTCACACACGTGGCTGCCGTGGAATGAGGGAAGGAGGGTGGCGTGTGGTGAGGATGACCCTGCAAGCCCCAAGAGTGGAAGGCAGGAGCCTGTGGGGAGACTCAGCCCAAGCGCCCTCCCGCAGGCTCAAAGCTTGAGCAAAGGCCATTCCCGGGATTCTCCCTTTACGTGTGCCGGCCTGCGGCCCCCGAGCCTCGGCATGGCCTCGTTGCCATTTCTCAGGGCTTCGGGATGGGGCATCGAGCCCTGGCCGTGGATGCCCAGCGCGGCCTCACGCACATGAGGAGAGCAGTATTAACCTCTTCCCCGACGTGCTGGCGTGCTCTCCGGGCCCATGTGATGTTCTGTGTATGGCTGTGAGCATACGCGGGTAGCACAGGGTATCTGCTGTGCTGCTCGGCCCTCTCTCCCTGTGTGCGCGTGGGTGCTGCGCCGTGGCTCTGCGGCTAATAATACCACAAAATGGAAACCAACTGTGCGAGGAGACCTTAGTCTGCCAGGAAGGAAATGATAAATTTATTAGGAATAGAGAAGATGTGAGGTTGTACATAGTATTCATTGCCTTGTGGAACTGGAATCGCATCTGAAGATTATAGTAACATTTAAAACATAAACTGACATCAACAAGCCAATTTTTATACCCTTGTATGTGACATAAAGACTCTTTCTCCTTTGTAGTATTTTTTTTTTTATTTGAAGGCTTGTGGGAGCAGATGCTGTGCTAGGAGGAGTCTGTGACATTTAAATTGCGTTCTGAAAATATATTGAATAAAGCAGATAATGGGCAGAGGGATGTAGCAATGCGCTTACCTTGAAGGCTGCATTATGTAGATGCATTTTGCCCATCGCACTGATACTTATAGTTGTTAATCACTGGGTATATAAATATATTTGTATATGCACACAAATGTTCCAAAAGGCATTACTCTGCAAAGGCAGATTTATTCAGGGAAAGTCAGGTCTGTAGAACTTCTCCATAGTCAGTTCACAGACTGCTCAGGGCAGCTTGTCACTTGTTTCCCTGTTCTTTAAGTAGTTGGCACAGAGATGTTGCAAAATATGGATTAGATGAGTTATTCCAGTATTTTCTTATAGAATCTTTAAAAGCCGTGGAACAGCATCTCTGGAAGATTTTCTACTTTCCGTGTAACTGGAACATCATTTCCTCCCCCTCAAGTGACCACTGTAAGAAAGGCAATGTGATGAGGAGCAAAGCGAGGCAGAGTGAGCTGATGGGAAGCATGGTGTTTGCAGGAACATGGTCATTATCAGATGTCATCTGCTCGCAGGGACACAAAAAATCAATTCCTCCCCTCATTGAATCTTTCTTCTGACTTTCCAAGAAAGAGGTGTACCTATATAGATGCTAGAAATCATGGAAAGTATGTTTAATTTAAAAATCGATAAAAATGGATATTTACTTTAGCTTCAATAAATCTGAGTCGAAGTATATTTAAGTATATTCCATAATGCTGTTTTCATTCTGATAGATGTTTGGTGTGTATGGGCATATGAAGTTTATCTTCTTTTAGTCTTTTACTTTCAGTATGACAAAAATGCAGCATATGAAATACATCCTATCTTCTGATAACACCAATCTTTCCCATGGTGAAGAAATCATGTTTAATTAATTTTCATTGAGAAGATCAGTGGAAATGATTTGGTAAGCGTTATTTTAATTCAGAGATTAAAAAAAGTAAACCCCATAAAGATGAGTATTAGGATTTTAGATTATGCTCCATGGAGAATTATGTGAAGGACAGAAACATCCTTGTATTTAGCTTTCTGTGCAGAATCTAATTTAAACATAGGCAAGGTCAGTATGCACTGAAGAGGCCATTCATTTTAGCAGTGTCTTGAGCAAATTGGACAGTAGTCCAGAATGAGTTCAAAGAGCTTTTGTAGATTGAAATGAAAGCTTAATAATAGATAATAAGAAAAAAATCCCTCAGCAATCCTGTTTTTACTTATTTATCACAGCTGTAGTTAACAGGGGTTTCTGTTAAGTGTGCATCAATGCCTAAAGACCTATTACTGCAAGCTATTCCTGACGAGGTGGACTTTTTCTGTTATTCTTGTAATGTGATGGTCAGGCTTTAGTATAGGGAGCTTTTGTAGATTGTTCATTATAGTCCATATTCTTATTTTTTCCATTTCTAGCATTTTCTCTGTAGAGATTTGGAACGGGTGCAAACTCTTTATTCTCTGCTGTGATTATTTACCCTTCTCAACACCAGAAACCCTAGAGGCCGGAGCCTCTGCATGTTTGTGCAGCCCACATGCCCGA
Organism: Eudromia elegans; assembly: GCA_003342815.1. Lineage (NCBI taxonomy): Eukaryota > Metazoa > Chordata > Aves > Tinamiformes > Tinamidae > Eudromia > Eudromia elegans. Next base: position 2,758,169 of record PTEX01000040.1, read on the forward strand.
ATGCAGGGCGTCTTTCTCGCACTTCACAGGTGACACGCACGGGCGTAGGCTGCTTTGAAGCAGAGAGATGGCGCTGGGTGGCCGCGGGGAGCCCTTTTCTGCCTGTGTGTGCCCCAGCAGCAGAGATGTCCTAATGGAGTGGTCCCTTCTGCAGTGAAACTGCCTGTGCCAGGAGAGCCTGTGAGCTCATTCCTAAACGAAGAAGAAAGCTTAGCCTAGCTTAGCACATCACATGGAAAAACAGAAAGATGTGGTTGGGTTTGGTTTGGGTTGGTTTTGCTGGTTTTGCAGAAAACTGCAGTCCATAAGAGTATCAGCCTTCTCGTGTGACCGGCTGCTTCCAGCTTCTGCGAGGGGCGGCGGGTCTGCAGGGTGACAGGCTGGCCCCATTATAGCCTTGTTGAACGGGACAGTGCAAATCTGTACCCCTAAGCAGCCCATCATGTCTACACGGTCACTGGCAAGAGCAGAACAGGCACAAACAGGGAAACAGGACGCCCTAAGTAGCCTCACAAATCAGCTGTCAGCCTAGTTCAGTTCAGCAGCCCTCCTTGCCACCAGGATGAGCTCCTGAAGAGGTCTCAGAAATGCACTTCTTTTCTGTGTTCTTGCCTGTGTTACCTGAGAGGTGTTTGGAAGAGGAGGTCACAGCTTCCTCCGACACTGCGGCGCTCGCAGCTGCTTCCACCCACGTCTCGTGTGCGCTGTGCACAGGGGCAGAACCACGGCCGGGAGCCCGCGAAGCCCCAGCCGCTGCACAGCCCAAACCATACACTGCACTAGAGGACACTCAGCACCTGTTTCCTTTGAGTGCTTGACCATTTTAGTGCTATGGCTATTGTACTGTGCACATTACAGCTGCAATTGCTTTTATGACCATATATGAGGGATAATAGTAATATGTATGTGTGCTTTTGTTTTGCAGGATGGAGGTCTACTTCTCAATAACCCTTCTGCACTGGCAGTCCATGAATGCAAGTGCCTTTGGCCAAACGTCCCGCTGCAGTGTCTCGTGTCACTGGGCACTGGCCGCTACGAGAGCGAAGGGAAGACACACGTCACATACACCAGTTTAAAAGCCAAACTCACAAATGTTATCAACAGCGCCACTGATACAGAAGGTTAGTGTTTCAAGATATAGTTTTATTGTGTTTTTAATTCTTTGTGATTCTTCATTTTCAGTTCAGAGAGCAACTCTACCCGTAGCAAGATCTCAGACTTCATCTAGACAAAGATTGAATGTAGACAGAAGTAACTTGAATCATTGTTCTCAGTGAGCTATTTTCATCAAACTATGTTATTATTTTATACATATCTACTATATTTCACGCATGTTTCTTATTGCCAATTTATGAAAAGTTGGTGTTTCCTAATAGTATCTGCAAGTGTGTATGGTTTCCACTGATGTCAGGAGGAGCAAAGCGTGTGGTTTTAAAAATAAACTCTGATCCTAGATTGGGAATATCTTGTAACTCTGCCATTAGCTGTTTCATTTCTATAAAATGAGGAGATACTGATATACAAAATGAAAAAGAAAAAAAAAGCTGAGTTTCATAGTGAATTCATTAATGTTGATCAAAAAATAACAATGAGAAACTCTAGAGAAAGTCATTGTGAGACCAAAGGAGAGAAAATGGAAAAAAGGGCTTTACACAGTAGACTTGAGGAAATGGGATGTTATATTATGAAGGAGAAAGGGGAGTGTATTAAATAGAACTATATATAAAAGAGATGGTGAGACAAGAACACAGTTGAGTAATTTACAGGAGGAAGGACCAGGGAGAAGATTTCAGGACAAAACTGCAGGACTTGCCATTTCATTAATGATGTTTTCCACTTTAAAACTCTTACATAAAGATACATGTTTGAAAGGATGAAAGACAAAGAATGCAAAGGAGGAGGAAATAATAGAGAAAAGAAAGGTGGAAAGTCCTGGACATGGAAGATAAGTGAAGAGCTAACAAAGAGAAAAGGAGAGAGAAAATAGGTTATAGAAAAGAAGGTATAGGTGCTGAAAGAAAGGATATTTAAATATATTGCATAACCAGTTTCTTACCATACTTGCTTAGTCAACTTTTAGAATTTATTATGAAAATTTAACTTGAAGAAATACTAAATTCAAAACAAAAATCTGTAGTAAAAAAAAAAAAGAATTTATGGTAAATAAAAGAAACTGTTAAAACTGCTTCTTTCTCAGTGCAGTCTTTGATGGTAGAGAAGAATGCGCTGCCAGGGGTCTCGTAACGCCTGCTCCTGTTGGTGCTCAGCGTAACGGGTCCTGGGTAATGGCAGTATGTATCCCTGCTCTGCTGCTGCTCTTAGAATGCAGTTCTGTTTCCAAGGACTGGAACGTACATTTAAAATTAGCTTGTGGATGGCTGCAAGCCTTCTTTCTCCATTGGCATAGCCACAGAGTTGGTTTGGAATAAAAGATGAAGCTTTACAAGGATCATTTGTAAACCTTCCCTCATTAGGGTTTTTTCCTAAGCTGTGGGCATGGAAAAACAGCAAGCAGCACATACTTGCAGTTCAGATGTCACCTCAGATCACTTACTGTTTGGAGATCGTCAGAATATTTGTGTCTCATTTAAATAATAACAATTTCCCACATTTGTTTTAAATACAGAAGTTCACACCATGTTGGATGCACTGTTACCCCCGGATACCTATTTCAGATTTAACCCTCTTATGAATGAAGACATACCTCTGGATGAAAATCGTAGAGAGAAGCTTAATCAGTTGCAGACAGATGGAATTCATTATTTAGAACGAAATGAAGAAAAACTGAGAAAAGCTGCGAAAATTTTGACACAAGAAAAAACAACATTGCAGAAATTTAGTGACTGGTTAAGATTAAAGGCTGACATGTATGAAGGCCTTCCCTTTCTTTCCAAATTGTGAATATGTAATGCATGAAATATTGTAAATGTAAATCTTGTTCCAAAAAAGTACTGTAAAGGAAAAATGTTTATTAAGGTAAATATATGGCACACCTCTTTGGAGAGCTGTCTAAAGAATTCAGGAGAAAGCAGTTCAGGAAAGTGACTGTGTGCACATTCACTTGATACAGGGTTTTATGGTGTTGATTATTTTTTGAACCTTTGGGATCTTCTTGTTGTACTACTTAAGTTTGTTAAAATCACTAAAACTAAGAACTATGGCAGCAATTGTGCTACGCAGTTTTGGATGTAGGCACCATAATCATGTTGACAGTAAAACATTATTTATCGACTACCAAGCTTATTCAAAATGAACAGAAAATAAAATGTGCATTAACTTTATTGTAGGCGGCGTATGTGTAATGCTCTTGTATTGCTGGTCAATTGAAAAACTTTTACAAAAGCTTTTCCTGTGTTAATTGCACTTTTACAGTGGAAAGATTAAAATCTAATTTTTTATTTTCATCTTTTTTGTACATAACAGTATTGCAGATATTTGGCTATAACTGTCATTAAATAATCATAATTATCTGATCTTTTTAGAATTTACTGCTCCTTGTTTTTATAGGAATAACTTCAGGTACAGTCATTTGTTATTTGAAAACAATCCCAAGCCCCTAAACTTTTTTCTGAGCAGCTCTTCCAGTCACAGGAAAAAGGAAATAAAAGCCTGAAACTGCTGTGCTCTTACCACACTCTGAACTACCCCTCGCTTCGCAACTTGCTGCTGGCTGGTGTTAGGAAAGGTGGCGGCAGAGCGCCCATCGGTTATGTTGGCTCCTTGCTCCCTGTGTGAGGTCCTGCCTCTTAGACTGCTACGCTACATAAAGAAACGGATATTTTATACAGTGACTATAACGTCCAGCTTTGGCAAACAACAGCGTCAGCACATTCCAGGGCATCCAGAAACAAAAGCCACTTTGGGCACTTTGCTTTTCAGAAGTAATCACCTGCCATTGCATTTTCTGCTAACAAAGTAACATTTCCTTTGATGGCTGCCCCCTGTACCTGTCATCTTAAGTCACAGAAAATGTTACTAGGCTGACTTTAAGGGCATGACTTGGCAGAAGACACCTGAGATCCTGCATTATTTGGAGAGCTGCTGCATAATACTCTGTGTCCGTGGAAGAAAACACTTGATTTGAATTGTTCTTTTTTTTAAGCTGGGAAGTAATTTGCACCTTTGTCCTTTTACTCAAACATTACTCATGCAAATTCCTCTGCCCGCTCCGTTGGTTCCCTTGTTTTTGTCACTGAAGCTACTAAGTCATTGGTAAATAACTTGTAGCCCTCGATCATTTTTATTGGTACCTATGCAAGCAAATTACAGAGGTATAAGGGCTAAAAAAGCCCTTGTCATTCACTAGTGAAGAAGGAAAAAGATGAAAAACAGCCCAGAGAGGCAGGGATGTTAGAACAGAGAGGCAGGCATTTAAAGATGGGAAGCGAGAGAGTGTGAATGTGCTGCATTTGTTTTGCACCTCAAACACCAAGAACAGTCACCTCGTTGGACGATAAAAATATTCAAAAGGAAAGTCACGTTCTTGGTGCAACTCTACTTTGTGCAACTCCCCTTCTAGGTCTTCAATCTCAATTACCGAAAAAAAAAAAAAATCAAGGGCAAGCAAACACGAAATCCAGCTTTTCCCCTTGGCTTGGGCTAGTTTAAGCATGCAGAAAAGAAACGTCAATGTTATGCTGATGAAGGAGGTAGGAAGGGCGCCGTGTCTGGAGTTCGGCTGTGCTGCCGGCATCCTTCAGCGCCATGGGCAGCGCAGGGCTCTCTCCTGTGGCAACCAACGTCTCCTCCTGCCCTGGCAAAGGACAAAGTCAGCGCACCATCCCTGAGGAGATCGAGGCAATATTATGAATTCATAGTTCTTTGAGATAGTTATTTAATAAAACACTTGTCTGCAATGAACAGATCAGCGAGATTTCAATTTTAATACAAATAAAACCTGTGTTTTACTCATGTTTAGACACTGATGTAACAGATGTTCCTTCAGTAGGAAGTATCTTTGCAGATGAAATACTATGTCTGTTTGACCCAATGCAAGGATTTTTCTTCATTTGGAAGAGTTGTCTTCTCATAGGTAAATTCAGCATTATACTGGGAGCTGCCTAAAGGAAGTAAAATGGGAAAACTAAGAGTGTTCCAAATGAGACTGCAATATCTTGAATTAGCTGTAGTTAAATACCAGGTTACGCGGAGGTCTTTGCTCACTGCCTACAAAGCTTCAGTTGCAGCTCTGGTAAAAATACCACACAGCTTTGTGGAGAGCCTTGGCTCATCTACTTAACCTTTCAGATTTCATTAACTGAATTCTAGACTGGCGGGGGCAGCTATTAGACCTTGGAGATTCCATATTGAGGGAAATGGCAATATACTTGCTAGAAGATAGACCTTCTGTCCATGTTATTCGAGGAGGCCTTTCCTAGTGGATGCACGTGGATCTATTTGATCAGTGCACGGCAGGGGAGGCAGAATGGAGCTGGGCCCTTTCCCTGCTCAGTGCCCCTATGCTACAGCCCACACGCAGGACACCCGAAGCACGTGGGCTTCACGGCAGACCTCTGGTTGTCGTCTTTGGTGTGGAGTACAGGTAGCCAGGTTACAAATTAGAGAAGTATAATGGTTTGAGATGGACCAAAGGCATGTAAATATATATATATAAAATACAATAGCAACAACACTACATAAATCATGAAATATGGTGCACTCCTGTGGCTAAAGAGGGCAAAAATAGCAAAGCTTTTACATCCATGAGGCATATATACATATAAGGAAGAACAGGCTGTGTTTCAGTACAGGTTCATTCTAGAAAAAGGTTCTGGTTCAACTTCTGTTTTCTTGCCTATTGATGTCTTGGAGAGGAGGAGGAATTTATTTCAGTTGGGCCGAGAGCTGCATTAAGCTCTTGCGTTGAGGGTCATCTTGTTAGTATTTCACTATTACTGTAACTATTGTTTCTTACTAGTGTTTTTTTGGAAGTGCACATAGAGTTGAGTTGTGCTATGGAGTAATTAATTCAGACTGTTTTGGGCCGTGGTGTTTATGTTCCCAAGATGCAGATACTGAAGCCTTTCAAACTAAACTCTTTGATCCTCAATATCGCAAGTGCTGCAGTGTCTATCAGGCACTAATTAGGAGCTCTCTCTCCTCTCTCAACCACTTCAAAAAGGTGCAGGTGCGATAGATTTATCACTCCAGCTGTAATTAGTTTTTTAGTTACTTCAAGGAGAACTTAGCAGTTTGCAAGGACTCTGACCTACAATGCTATTGAGGAAGAAGGGCTCTTTGTGGGAAGGTTACTGAGCTATTTGATGATATTCTCATGTGGACATGAGAAGAAGATGGAATAGGGAGAATTGTGGAGGACTCTGCATTTGCTAAATAAGGAACCAGAAGTTTAGATTATGAGGGTTAATGAACGGGGAGCAGATGGACTAGTTCTGGGTGAAACGCTCTTAATATTTTAACCAATCACTTGGAGGAACTAAAGGATTCATGTTGCAGGTAAATCTAGGAGGGCTCATGAATATTTTGAGCAAAAGGCCTTCAGTGCAGTGTGAATTTGAGAAAAAAAATAGGTTAGAATGAAAAAGAACTCAAGTATAAAAATATAAAACTGATAATAGGAAAAGGAATAGCCTAATGCAGAAGCTCTAGCTGAAGGACTGCTGCTTTGAAGAAGCTCCCTGGGGAGTGAGGTGTAGTTAGTTACCAGTCAACAGATTGCAACTCAGAGTCAGCAAAATAACAGCTACAAAAATAAGTAGGTTTTTTAATACACTGCCGAGAATTCCCTGGATGGCTAATGTGGATGAATCTGAAAACTGAGGCATTAATGAGAAATCTAAATCTTGAAGTAAAAAATATAACAGATGAGCCTTCCAGATTACTCATTAAATGTGAGAATCAGCAAGAAGATGTTTTTGGTTTTGCCCTGGTCACCTTGGACGTGCTGGCTTTGGCTGCAGTACTAGAGTGGCTGTGGCCTTCGCGGCCAGCACGGCCCCTTTTGAAGCTCCGTGGCTGGTTGAAGCCCCAGCAGGAGCCTTAGGCTGACAGAACAAACAAGTGCAGGGGGAAAAAGCACAAGGCTCCTTGGCGCGAGTCCTGTGCAGCCTCGGGAGGGGAAGGGAGCGGAGCCTCGGCTCCTCCGGCTCTGCATTGTGCCGCCCTGGATCCCATAGTGATGCTCGGAGAGCAGTACAGGTGCCCAGGGTACTGTACTGTGCTGCCCGGCTCTGCCCCGCAGCCTGCCCTTGTGCAGCAGCAATGCATAGCCAGAAGCTGGGGGGGGCAGCTTGTTCTGGAGGCAGCAATGCTGCCGTATAGACAGAAGTAAAACCCGGAGGCTGTAACGTGCCGCAGCGCCACGAGGCTGGCTTGGGACGGCTCCTCCACAGCTCCTGCTCATAGGTGCGGACCCACGAGGCGAGGGCTCTGCCTTTCCGCGGCTCACGCAGCGCGTTCCTCGCCTTGCTGAGGAGGGGAGCGCACAGAGGCTGCAGCGAGATGAGCCACGTGATGGGGAAAGGAAGGAAAAACCCAGCTCCTGCCTCCCACTGACGGGTGCCACTGATTCTTCAGCAAAGATTAAAACCCTCATGTGCTGCTGGCCCAACAAGTCGTCCTGATTTTTTTTTTTTTTTTTTTTTTTGTTAGAAGACTGTTTCAAGATGTCAAATATTGAACACCACTGTGTTCATTTTGTGCTTGGTATCTGTGCCCCCGCCTGCTCCCTCGCAGCCTCCCCGCTCCTCTGCCAGTGCCCACTTGTGTAAACGCAGCTCAATTCCAGTGTGCCCCCCTGCTCCTACACCCTGCTGGGGCCTTCATCACTCGCTGCAAATTCCAGCAAAACTGAACTTTGACCGCTCCTTCTTCATGTTTAATGACAATTCTGGCTTCCATTTTAATAAAGTTTGCAAACTTCACCGGGAGGAAACCATTTGTGAGATTTACTGCAAAAACGGTGTGAAAGTGAGGCAAGCACTGAAACAGTCCCTGGAAATGCATGTTTAGCCTTCAGTAGCAGTGAAATTTCGCTTTTTGTTTACAATTGCATTTAATTACATTTGCATTTAAAGGCAGGGAGAGCCTTCCCTCCAGCTGCCCTGGTGTGGCAGGTGTGCTTGGGAAGCAGCCAGTTATGCAGCAAACACCGCCCCCATCCTGCTCCTCCTCCTCCTCCTCCTCCAGCTGAGCGATGCAGCCACTGCCCAAGAGCAGCCGCCGGAGCAGACAGTCCTTCAAAGAGTGAACCCCGCAGACGACGACAATTCTCTTTCCGCTGGGATTATTAGGAAGAAGGTTTAGTTCATTATTACTGTGCAGTATTACTACACAAAGCCTTTGCTTTCTCCACTCATAATAGCTATTTGTAACGGAAAAGCTCTCGCAGCCAAAGCTTGGGAACAAAGCCCCCATGGTGACAATAGCAGCTGGAAGCCACTAAAAGCACCAGACAGGGAGAGAGTCCCCACAGAACCCAACACATCCAAACCACCTGCAGACTCGCCCATGGTGCTCACAGCTGACAGTAGGACAGGACGTATGGAGAGATGCTTCCAGAGACAAAGGCACTGCACTTTCTACTAGGTAAATAAATATGCAGTGCGGGGGAAGTGAGCACCTTCAATCAGTCTTTCCTGGGCCTTCCAAAGTGCAACCAAATTTGGGGAAGTGAGATATCCCAGACTTTGGGGGAATCTAAGTGGCCCTGGAGGAAGGCTGCTCTGCCCTTTATGACTAACACAGAGCCTACAAGGTGGCCACTTTCCTCCAAACTGCTGGAAGCACCCTGAGGATGTCCGTGGGAAGCACCTGGGAGGTACAAAGTCCCCAGAGCAAAGAGCTCTCTGGCATCCTCTTCCCTCGAGGGCTCCCTGCCAGGCGGGCCGCTGCCCCAGCTGCCGTGCAGGGATCCTTGTGAAAGGGGCACAGAGACTCTCCTTGCGTGGGGCTGGTGCCTCCTCCCCTCCGCCTCGAGCAGCAAATCCAAAGGAGCAACCTCTCACTACGCAGCCCCCGTCAGGGGTGACAGGGAAGCACCATCCCATTCCTCGACACATTCCAGGGGCCTTCCCCACAGCTCCTGGCGCTTCCCTTCACGCACGGCCCGGCCTGCACCTGCTGCCAGCCCGAGCTCCTGCTCCTCGCTGCGCCGGGGCAGCGGCGGGCGCGCGACGCGGCTCCAGAGCCTGCAGAGAGCAGCAAGGAGAGCCCCTCATCAGGGGCAGCCGCTTGGAAGAACGTGCTTGGTTTATCGTGACAGACCCAGACAGCTTATTTTTCCCAGTTACCTAAAAAGAAACGAGAATGAAGAGCTTCTCTGGAAGGTAAGGCATCCTGTCAGACTTTGTTTGTAAAAACAAACACATTGCATCTCATAAACTCTATCTCCGCAGCAGTAAACAGCAGACTAGAAAATGACAGAATGTTGTTTATTCTCAAAGCTGATACAGATATGCTCAGAGAGCTTTACAGGGACAGGTGTCGCAGCCCTCATTTAGCTTGAATTAAACAATACCTGCTACAGCAATCCTGTATCTTAATGCTGGCATCTTGCCTGCAGTCGGGTACTCTCAAGGTCAGTGACTCAGATTAAGAAGTTCAAGTGTTAGTGTCTTACATATTTGAGCTTTTTCTTCAGGAAGAGATACTAGATGTGTCTGTGAAAGCAGTTTAATCTCTTTTTTATGTTTACCGTAAAAAGGAGATGTGACAATAGCTGGTGGCAAGGAGTCAACCGTGCTCGCTGCTGCATTTGCTCTTCCTCTCCTCTGTGATGATCATACATTGTTGAAACGACTCATCTCCTCTTGCTGAAAGCGCGGTCTTTTTCCAAGGTCTGCAGCAATACCCGGAATGAATCTAGGTTTACTCGGTAGGGTCAAGAGGTGTGATGGCATTCCCGCAGTTCCTACTGGATACTGCTCTAAGATCTTCCCTTTCTCTCTCCCAGAAAGGATCTTTTTATTTCCCCGTGTAGTTATCCACATTCTGAAGAACTCCTTTTATCTAGCTCTGCCCTGTGGACTTGTCTGCATCTGGTTTGTCCTCTGACTGAATTCCCTGTCTCTCATCTGGTCTCATCTGGTCTACTTCATATCTCATCTGGTCTACTTCAAAGAATTCTCTCATTAAGATCTACATGTCTGATTTTGCATTAGATCTAATGACGCTGTTATAATCAATTGTTAAATGTCTTAAAGAAGAGTTTTTGTAATCATATATTATTCTATATTCTTCAGGACAAGAGCGTATTCCCTAAGTTTGCTCTTCTCACGTCACTCTGCATTTGCAAACAAAGCCTGGTTAAAAAACCAAAAGTGTTACAACCAAAGAGGCACCAGCCTCGAATCTCCAGCTCACAGACATCGACATTAGGGCATTTCTAAAACTCTGAGCAGAGCACAAACATTTTTCACAATGACAAATGACTGGAAAACAAACAAGAATATTACATAGCTAGTTACATAGCTAGAACAGCTGGAGTGGAATCACTGGTAATGCCAATGGATTACTTTTGGATATGGTGAAAGGTTCCTCTCTAATCACAACAATAAAAATAACTTCAGAAAAATAAAGTTAAGAGAAACAGATGGCTGTATGTGGCTTGAAGGCACAGACTGAAACAGCAGGCTACAACTTCATTTATGTATTTATTGCAGATGCTCTTATATTTAATATGCAAAAAAAAAAAAAAAAGTTAAATGTAATGGCTATGGCACACGATAGGGAGCTCAGTTTTAAAGCTCTTCTTCATGTTCTAGGTAGTGTAAAATGGTAGCAAGATGTGTGTACACACTCACAAACAGCCCTAAGGGTTATCCTTGGAACACAACCTTTGTCCAAGTACTGTGGAGAGAGCCAGGATATAGTGAAGGAAAAGAAAGACTGATACTTTTAGGGATCTAGGGATGATGCGCCATTAAGTAAGATTTTAAATTTATTAATGAGATAGGGAAATCTAATGAGCACGTAGATGGCAAAGTCCCAAACCCCATGACTATATGGGGTAGTAGCTCTTTTAGCAAAGGACTAGCAAAAAATGAGATAGATAGAATAGACTCATTCCCAGTTTTCTTCTCAGAAATTGTGTCTCTCTCCTGCAGTTTGTGAAAGGATAGAATCCAGAAAGAGAAGGGAAAATAATGAACCTTGTGGACTATACTGTTGGGGGTTAGTGCAGATCAAGCCAAGGAGAAAATAGTGCAGCATTCTCTGGCACAGATGAGAAGGGCTACATGAGGACTTCCCAAAATGAAAACGATCAAGACACAAAAATGCAGGAGAGAAGCTACAGAAGCAGTTTAAGGAGCCTAAACTTACCAGAAGCCGTAAGATCAAGCTACTTCATACAATCCCAAAGAGATGAAAGTTAAAATAAATTCAGATCTCATCTGCTTGAGGTAGAATGGTAGAACTAAATACACCTACTTGCTGTTATGTATGAATGCAAGTTAACAGCAGGGCTCAAAGGATAAAGAAGGGTTTTCCTTATGCTGAGGTTCCCCACCTGCACGTGCAGTGGGGTCTTTGTAAGTTTGCTGCATCTCAGTTTAACTTCTGAAAAGTGGGTAGAGGTATTTCTACCAGGACAGCATCACTCAGCATTCTCAACATCTTAGAATCTTTTTGGTTTAAAATTCCTTTATTTTTGTTAAATGTAGATACACATTATATTTCTTTTAAGTCTCTTGTGAGCCATGTGATTTTTTTTTTTTTTCTGGACATTTCTGAAATACATTATTCCTTTGGTGCAGGTTGCTTGAACTCTTCTGGAGCCTCAGCTCCCGGGGAAATGATAATTTACCCTGTGCTGTTTTGAGAAAGCCACGAGGAGCATGATCTGCTATTCGCTGACCTCCCCTCTTTGAAAACCTACTCAGGCCAGGAAATTTATCCAGAGACTTTATCACTTCAAGCAATCCAAACATAAGCCTTAAGGGCAACAGTCTGACAGTAATTTAAAAGCAATCTCACCCTCAGAAGATCCAAAGAACTTGGAGAACAAGGTATATCTTATGAAAAGAGTCTAGAGGAGCCCTTTTGGGCATTCTTCTAGTTCAAGACTAAAGGATAACTTCAAAAAGACTTAATTCATGTAATAATTTACCGAAGTTCTCCTCTTTCCTTTCAGTTTGCCAGGCAGAATCTTTCCTTCATTTCAAGCTTCAATATATGTGATCAAAAGTCTTTTCATGTGTTGGGGGAGGGCGCACACCTTACTCTTCTACCAACTTCACTCTGTTTTTTTCTGTCCTGCTTAGATACACACTTAATTTTTTATGGTATGAAACAATAGACTTATTCACGGTGTATGTGCACAATAAATAGGTGCATGAACATTTGGTGGGTAGAATGAAGAGTTTCACTAAAGCAATTACAGCTCCAGCTCTAATATTTATTATTAGCCATTTTCCAGAATCGTGCAGTTGCCTCCTGGCTTGTTTTCATGCAGAAATCTTCCCAGAGAAGGCAGACTCTTCACCTGTGAGATATTTAGCCAGAAAAAAAAAAAAGCAACAAGTTCCTTCCTTGGCATTCCCAGTAAAGGAAGCCTAGGTTATAACTCACATATCAGGCATGGCAGTACCTAATTGTCTAGTAACAAAGTGCCTTTTGAGAAAACAGCTCTGAAGTCTTAAATCAAGTATTATTTTTAAACTCTTGACAACATATCGGAAAACTTCTCTGCAATATCTTTTCTGTCTAGTTCTCTTGCTAGCCTAGTTCTCGATACATTTTACATCAAAACACATCCCTGCACAGGGATGTGAAGGCTGATTTTGTTACTGTATACCAAGCAGTGCAGCTTTTATATTAGATATCACCTGAGCTTTTGATCTTTCTTATCTTTTCATCTCTTCTTCTGCTTTGCAATATTCACATTTTTATCTTTGCCATAGTAAACAAACACTAATTTCCAAAAAGTATGAGTCTAGCATTATGAGTATTTATTTTACTACTGTCATCACAAGATCCTCTGAAACAAACTTGAAATGGTAATAAGTAAATGAGATTAAAATTCATCATATTGCTGGGTTGGCTACTTCATTCTGAAAGATGTTCAGTTTATGACTGGGAGGGACTCTTAACCTCCTGAATAGGATTAGCCTTTTCCTGTCTCTTACTGCCTGACATTGCCAGGTATTTCTTACCATTTTATTCTGTGTAGAGAGAAGTGCTTTATGTAGTGCACTATCCTCCATGGCAAAAGCTTAGACCAAGTGGAATGAGGGTATGAACTAACTCTTGTTAAATTCGCACGGGTGACGTCCAGCTGACTAAATGCAGACTTGCATGATGCAGATATTTACAGCTGGTCCTGGTACGGTCAATGGAAAGAAACAGGCATTTCTAGGGTGCGAGTCAGCTTTTTCTAATGGAGATATCTCAAATAGGTCAGATGAATCGGATACTAAAAGCACCTATTTCTGGGTTCCTTTAGACTCAGTGAGAGCGTGACTAGCTCAGACGCAGATGAATACAACCCCAAATGACTTCCCATATCCCTTGAAAATGTCTAGTTTATGAGCAAAATGACAAATAATTCTCTTCAGCTAGCGCTAGCTCTTCCGTGGTATTAGCCCTTTGAGTACTTTAGTCAGGAACATGTTCCCAGCCACTCTTTTCACATGTTCAGGTCATGGTTGTTACCCATTAAGTCCAAGTTACTCATTGCGTTGTGTGTGTGTGACAATACTGCAATCACATGCAGCCATCTATGTGCCAGTTTAGTGAATGGGTCATGCACCTGATCAATGCTTCCTCAAACAAACACTAAAGAATACCAAGAAACTAAAGTAAAGGATGGCAGTAGGGGGCTAACGGAACAATGGTTGATACTGATGGAATATGAAGACTAAAATGCTGCTTTGTAACTGCTCTAGGTAGATGTAATTGCAGCAAGCCAAGTGAGGAGAAACGCTATGAAGAGTGGCATGGTAGTATGACGATTACAAAAAAGACACAAGGTGGCAAAGAGTTACTCGGAAAGCTAATGCTCCCTCTGCAGCACAAGTTCTGCTCACCATAGCAGGCCAACAAGGCCACCTGTTTCATTTTGCTTGATGCCACCATCCTACTGCCAGTGGTGATGGCACAGAAGGGGGTGCCATCAACGGCAGAGGTGGCTCCTTCCTCTCTAATAAGCTGCATATGCCCTTGAAGTAACTTACTTGCTAATAACTGCATGCATGACACCATTTGCAAAGCTGTGCTTTACGCTATTGAATGTGTATATTCATTCCAGCAATCTTAAAAAATCAGTACTCATGCCAGCTGCAACATTTCAGCTCAGTGAGATCCTAGGTTCTATCTGAAAAAGGTTGAACTTTCCATTCAAGTCTTGTCCATCCCTCCCCTTGAAGCGTGCCCAAGTCTCTCGCTCGCTTCTCAAGGCCGGGCTCGCCGTGTTCCCTGGGAGCCTGGCAAGGACAGCGATAGCTCTCTGAGAAATGGTGCTTCCCTCAGCACTTTATGTCTGCATTTTTTCACAAGACAGGAGTGGCTACACACTCTGCTGTACAGTACTGGGGAAGCAAACGAGGCAACATCCTCACGCTTTAGGGCTTTTGTTCACGAGCTGCAGAGTGTTTCTTTAGACTGCAGTTCCACTGTTTTTAATCTTAAAATAATCTAGTTGAGGATCTGGGAGCATCAGCAAGAACACATGTAGGCAAGCAAAGGAGAGTAAACACTTAAGGGCACATAGTGAATTCAAGCACTTACTTGCCTCACTTTATAAAAAGGACATGCAAATAATCTTTACATATTCATAACACCCTTTTTTTGGATTTATAGGAACTCAAATATCTCCAAAATTTGAGGCAGTAGTGCCTGATTTACTGCTTAGCCCTTGGATATTTACATGCTTGTGCTATTATCATTTATAGAGTCTGTTACTCGTTTAGTGGGTTGGTTTTCAAGAAGTCAGCTGTTCAGACCTAACCTGCCAGAGTCATAATGGGCTTTCTGGGGAGATTCACGATAAGGATTTTTTGCTCATCTCAGATATTGTTTTGCACTATTAAGCTACTCCCATAAAGCTCATCTGGAGAGCTTGTTCTTGGAACGTACACAGAGCTGAACTCCGTCAAGGTTGCCACCTTGCATGGCACAAAATGGTCTATCCATAAAATGGCTGAATCAAAAGCAAGGTCAGCAGTGGTGGATAATCCCATTTACTACATGTTAAACGTAGGCAGGGATTAAGTTTGAGCAACACTGAGCACGGCCTATATGTTACAAGGCACATTATGTCTTAAGCGTGAATAAACAGCAGTCTCCGAAGGGTTTGGAAACGCTTCCTCACAGCGCACGTGGCATGAACGGCAGGACTGGAAGGGGACCCAGCGAGGGTGCGTGCAGGATGAGCACCTTCCAACCGAGTGTGGCATCCAGGAGGAAGGTTTCTCCCTAAGCAGCCCCATCCAAGGCACCTTTCCTCCTCCGGCCTAGATCCAAGCGTCCCACCTGCCAGACTCGCGCACTGGGCGCTCCCACCCGACTCGACACCACTCACACGAGTGAGGGCCGAGCGCCAGGGCCACCAGCGCGGCGGGGCCGTTACCCGTGCGCCTCCCACCGCTGCAAACCGCCGCACCCGGCGGTCGAGGCTCGCGCGGGGGCCGGTTCTGCAGCGGGAAAGCGGCACGCGTGTCCCCGGACCCCGGCCCGGGGGCGGCCGCCCAAGATTGAGCCCCCGCCGCGCGCGGCGCCGCCTCAGGTGCGAGGGGCCCCGCCCCT
>PTEX01000040.1:2774603-2844780 GCA_003342815.1 Eudromia elegans
GTCTCGGCCGCGCGGAGGCTGCCCCGGTGCCGAGCGGAGGCTGCCCCGGTGCCGCGCGGAGGCTGCCCCGGTGCCGCGCGGAGGCTGCCCCGGTGCCGAGCGCGCGGTCCGCGGCCGCGCTTCTTCCCCCTCTCCGCGCGGAACCTCCTCTTCAGAAGTACTCACTAACCGAGGCTCGGGTGCCCGCTAAGCCGCTCCGCACAGGTGCGTTGTTTCTTGGAGCCTGAGATGCGCTTAAACCCCGTCTTCCGAGGCAGGAGTGTGTGGAGGGCCGGCCTGGCCGTGGCAGGCGGCGTGGGGTTTATATAGCGACCATATGTGCGCTTCTTGCCTTCAGCGTGGGCTCCCACGCACGCTGCTAGGGGAGAGCGGCATGCAGCCCATCCGTGCAGCCCGTCCGTGCAGCCCGTGAGCAGCGGGAATGCGGCGTGTAACTCCGCAGTGAGACCTGCGGGTCACCGGGAGACTGGTAGACCTTCTGTATGGACCTTCTATATGGACCTTCTATCCATAAAGGTCCGTATTCTCACTGTCTGTTCAAACAAACTTCATGCCGAGCCAAGACGCCAAAATTAACCTTCTGTTTTTAATGCATACGTGTCCTTTGAGGTTTTTCTCTCTGGATATTAAAGAGCATTTCAGATCTGAATTGAAAATTTTGGGGAGAAGGAAATGAAACGACAGAACTGCATTGAATCTAAGAGGCACAGGGTTATGCTGAGAGATGGAAGGAGTTGAGGTGAGAAGTCAGCTGAAATGGTAAATCAGGTTGACAATTCTGGGTTGTGATTATGTAGGACTGTGCATGGAGAAGGTCACTGTGCAGTATTGGAAGGTATCTGAATTTCATTCTGGAATTGAGAGCAGTGTATGTGAGAAGAGACATCTTGCAGCTATTCTTTTTTTTTTGCATAAGATAATCAGCTTAAAAGAAGAAGATACTAACCAGGTGTCACAAAGAACCTCCAAGAATATATGGGGGAAATTGGATTGCAACGCGGCTATTTTTATTAGTTCAGTATTACTATTCATATGAATGCACCTTCAGGCACTTGCTTATTTGATGGCCTTATTTTTGAATATAAATTGCAAATCAGGTGAACAGAGTTGCTTCAGAATTTAATACTAAAGTCTGTGAAAATAACTTATTTGAATTTAGAAGTACTTTGAAATTCTCTGAGCTGCTTGATGCATTTTGACAGCTAACTTTAGCATAGAATTGGTAAGATGTTGGATTCTAAGAATATTGAATGTAAAAAAAAAAAAAAGAACAAAAAACCTCTTGCTTGGTACTGTCAAAATCTGCAGGAGCTATTGAATAAATTTAGATTGTGCAAAGCAGATGTAGTTAAAGGAGAAGAGTGCAGCTGTGTGGCCACATCAGGTGATGGGCTGGTGTTAATGATAGAGTAAAACCCTCTTTATCACTTGCAGAATAAATCCCCAATTAATCATACTCTTAGTCTTACTGGTGTCTTCTGTAATTAGGTTTGTTGGCCTAAGCAAAAACAATCAAAAGTAGGTATTGCTCAAGCTGAATGAGATCACCAGAATCTGATTCTTAAGATGCTTATCTTCTTGCAGAAAGCATAATATTTTTATCATGTGAATACTTTTTTTTTTTTTTTGGGGGGGTGGTGGTTTCTAATAATGGAAAGAAATAATGAGTCTAGTGTTTATTTACTGATACCTACTGTAGACTTCTTGTGCTTTGACATTTCTTTATGCTGCTTAAAAATGATGATAGCAGAAGGTCTAGTAACTAAATTGCAGTTTCTTGGAGTTAATGAGTTGTCTCCCTAACTGACATATTTAATTGCTTTGAAGATTCCAATTTCAAGCCAGGAGAAGGTAATAGTAATCTTTGCATTTTCTTTATTATAACAAGTGAAATGAATTTCCATGCTATCTGGATATAAAACATATTGAATATATTAAGGTTTTGGATTCTTGAATAGATGATCACACTAATCAAAAGACTCCATCAACCTAAAAAGTAAAATCTGTTCAGCTTGGAGCTGTGGAGTGGCTGTTACTCTGTAGTTTCATGCAGTTGTCCCAGATCACCTTGGACTGAGAATTATTTGCCTTCCATTATGTCTGAAGTCAGTTTTTACTGGATAGCTTAATTTTGTTATGTTTTTTTGAGCAAAGTTGGTAAAATAGGGAGTCATAGAGGAAAAAGCGTATCTCAGTTATGTAAGCTGAGGGAATGATGTAGGAGGTCATCTGCTGGGCAATGTGCATTGATTTAATTTCGCCTTCTTGAGTGGGTTGATAGTATTCAAAAAATTCAGCAATACTTTCTCTGCTTTTTTTTTTTTTTTTGTATTTCAAGCTGGTAAATATATTTATTGCCTCTTCAGTTTAGTATAAAAGCTACTGTAAGTTTATGTTTATATGCTTATTGTCCCCCACATCACACTTGTAGATGAACTTCAATAATAAGGTGAACGTGATGTGCCATAAGTCTTCCATAGTGTTTAAGCAGGAGAGCTGGGTTGCAGGCTGGCGCTGTTGCTGTTTTCCTGAGCTGCTGAGGGCTGGCCGAGCTCTGTTATTTACCTCAATAGCAAACTGCAAGGAAGAAGGGAACAAAGGAGGTCTGTTTTGCCTGTCCCACTTGCTGGGCTGTTGTCTTTGCCCTTTTCAGTGAAGGAGGGGGTAGAGCTGGGTCAGAGTTGAGGAACACTGGAAAGGAATTCAAGGCTCATATTGAAATGTGAACGATAGCTTAGTTTGAGAACGGATTTGTTTGAACTGAAATTTTTATGTCTGTGGAAGCTTTAACTGACAGATGGTGCTGGACCAGCGTGCGGAGAACTAGAAGCTAGAGCTGGAAGTATGTTCAGCCCCAGATTAAGATGCCCAGTAAACAAGTACATATCTGATGAGACTTTTAATACTGGAGATAGTGTTGCTAGACAGTGTGCAGCACCCTAGACATTGGATTGTGTGAATTAAGGGCAGGCCCCTGCAGCTGGCACACAGTCAGACTTACTTGTCTAGCCTAATTGCATTGCAAATACTTCTCTGGGTTGCTCCTTAGCTTCTCCCTTCTAGTAAATGTTGAATAAGTACAGAAGTGTTCATCTGGATGCTCTGTTAACTGGTGTAGAAAGCTTGCTTTTTTTTTTTTTTTGTTTTGCTGTATGAATTGGGATAAATGTATCTTAGTATTCATCCTGTGAATACACTGTTTTCCTACACTGTTTCACTTCTGAAATGGCTCAATTCATAATGTGATTACAGCTTTCCCCTTGTTAACTTTTTAGTATGGAAGCATAACAGCTTGAATTATAAAATGTTTCTGTAAGAGCTCACAGTACTCTCATTCTACTTTAAGCAGCCAAACTTTTATATAAAAAGCAGCATTTGATCCATGGCATCTCAGATGCACAAAAATAGCCAAGGAAGGAAAAAAGACCAGTTCAACATATGAGGACGTGATAACTTTAAAAAACGGTCACATTAGCAAAGCTGTCCAAATTAATTGTCTAAATGGTCACTTAAATAAGGCAGAATTAGAACTAATTTCTTCTTTCTAAATTCTGTAAATTCTCATGTGAGATTGCTGACTTTGTATGAGACCTGTCCAGGGTTACAGTTGTCAATACTTTGTCTGCACCATTAAGTATATTTAACCTTTCAAATTTTTTCAGAGTTAAAGTATGTAATTGTTTCTGTTTAACAACTTGCTCCAGGAGAACAAAAGCTGGCCCGTGAGGCCCTGGTTGTATGAATTACAATCTTTGGCGACTGTTCAGGCTTTTCTGGCCACTCTCCCAAAATATTAACATACCATGTTACTTTACAGGTCATTACTGAACTGAGGGGCTGACTTTTTCTATACACTAATATAGATATCTCTGTCTTTCTGAACTGTAACTTATTTCCCTGTATTTTTTTTATCAATATTTTTTGCATTTGTCCAACTTCATTATGAGAGTTCAAGTAAACTCCCTCTTCAGTGCCTATAAGCCTATGGGTGTGAGTGTGCACATACATGTGAGTACACCAAACAACACTACGTGTCATGACTTAGAGCAAAAGTTAGCTGTTGTATGACCCTGGAAGCTAGTTGAGAATAAAGTTCACTGGAAACCTTAAGTAGAAAAGGGAATGATCTTGCGGAGCTCTAGGTAGAATAGATTGAGAGAGAATGTACAATTTAAGGATAAAAGTTGGTGGGATGAAGTAGAACCTGACTTTTAGGCATGAGGTGGGAAGTGAGAACAGTCCTGAGGGAGGAATCCTGAAAGGCATGTCAAAATTGAGGAAATGATTACGTGAAGAGGAGGAGAAAAATGGAGAAATGGAGAATTTGCCATGGTATTGGTCAAGTTGCTTTTTTGTTTTCTTAAGGATCTATCAAACCAAACAATTTGAAGGAAAACAGATATCTTTGTGGCAAGTTCCCTGTCAGTTGAAGTGCTTCTCAAAGGTCTTTGAGAATTTAATATTGTTGTTCAAATCCATGTCATCACAAGCTTGTGCATGCGTACCTGGATGCACAGTCTTTTCACTGTTGCCCCAGACTGAAGAGTGGGGATTCTTTCCCTGCTACTGCTCACTTTTTTTTTGGTGAATCAAAATGTAGGAGGCACCTTATGCGCCTTCTCATTGCAGGTTTTAGGTGAGGAAGAGGTAGCTTAACGTGGGCCATGACTTGCTCTTGTGTGGGATGAGGAGGCTCAGTGGCCTACTACAGTGTTCCCTCCCAACCTCCACAAGTGAGATGAGCTGGTGATAGGTTGTACTAGTCATTGTACTGTTTTTTTTAATCCATTCTGACAAGGTATATTGTATTATTTAAACTTAGAAATGGGGCACACATTCCTTTTCTCTCCCATGCTGTCAAATTTGTTTGTAATTTGAGTGGGTATGCAACAGAGGAACTTTATATTGAGAGGGAAGTATAGAAATGGAGCTTTTGCATGAACTGTTGCCTCTGGTTGTTCTTAAGTCTACAGCAGTAAGTTCCATGTCCAGCTCCTATGAAGAGGAACTGGGAGCTGCCTTCAGTTGTTGGCAATTTGGTGATTCCAGTGTGATCATGTTGTTGTAACATTGCAGAGCTTTGCTTGTAAAGTAATTCTGGTGACATAAATTCCAAATCCTCTCTTAAATATCCATCTTTTCGCTGAGAAGCACCTTATCTATGAGTTTGTGACTTGAAGTAGGAAGAGCTAAAGGTGGATTTGGCCACCAGAGGGCAGATCTACTGTTTAGTGAATGCTGAAAAATAAAGCCTGTGCATTTAAAAATATAGAGAAATAATGATTGATCGAACAATCTATATCTATAGAATTTCATGTAAAATAGTGTTATGTTTTGTCAGTAACATATACAAATAAATACATCTGCTTTTAACTCAATTATGTTTCTGTATTCATAAAGAGATATTCAGTACAGACCATGAGACCATGTCATTCGACCTGCAAATAAGAAATCGTTAAACTTAGCTCATTTGCCTTTATATTGAATCCAGAGGTTTTAATTCAAGTGCATATTCTAGGAAGGTGCTCATTTAAAAATGAAAAATAAAACACTTTTAGACAGATTAATTTCTGCTGTAAAAGAAATGGGCTATTAAGATTGTGAAGCTATTGAGAATGTTCATGCTATTTTAAAGAGCCTCCAAGATCTACCTATTCTTCCTCTCCTTTTTGTTAATAATAAAAATAATGCTCTTGAAACCCTCCCCTCCCCAGTAGCAGAATGTCCAGGGGCTTTTGAAATCATTTGCAAGTCTTTAGCCAGAGCATTTCCCACAGTTAGCTTGAAGACCTTCTTCATAAGCCCTCCTCTCCCCTTTGGCTCTGAAATATGGTGGCAAGTTCCTCATGGCATCATTGCAAATGCGTTAGTAGAGTTGACAGTATCAAATATTCAGGAATATCACTGAAATAAAAGACTTAATGTTATTATTTTTATTTCTTTTTAGACTCGGGTTTTCAGTAAGTTGTTAAAGTTATGAGACTTGAAAACTTTCCACGGAGACTGAGTTCTACCTCTTTAAGAGAGAAACACTATTACTGAGAACCCACACTGTAGTTTTAGTCTACTGGGAGTAATTAGGCTTTTTCCTTCTCAGTTTAACTGAGATTATATTGAAGTACATGTCCACTCTTAGATGTTTATCTGTTGCTATTTTTAACACTGACAGATATTTCTCACAACAAAATAAATATCTGTCTTATTTGACAGAGGAAAATTTCATTTTGAAAGTCAATATGCAGCTTCTTGTTTTGATGATAAAAAGACATAGGAACATGGAAGAGGAAAAAATAAGAAAAGAGGTGTGGAAAAGGACAAAAATAAGGGCAGACAAGGCGAAGAGGCTTGATCCATTTAATTACATGCAAACTCCTATTAATAAGACAAAGTATTTTTTTTCCTAAGACAAACCCCCAAGCTGCCATTTTAATTAATGATGCTCTGAACTTTTAAGTATGGTCTGTACTGACTGGCAAAGAAAACAACTGGGTAAGAAAGAGTAATTGGTGCAAGAAGTAATGTTTCTTAAGGTTATTTTCAAGTGACTGTTCATTTGTTCCTTGTCTTGTTGCTCACTAATACAAAAAAGATGGTATCTTAACCTAGATTTTAGTGTGGGTGCTTTTTTTTTTCTCCCATAGATTAGGTTGGATATGGAGAATGATTTCTGAAGAGAAAAACCATTAGCCCAAAGAAAGACTAGGAGCACAGAAGCGGGAATATGGTGATTATACCCATTTAATATGTGAAAACCTGTTTTTCAGTAATCAAGTATTAGCCTGGAAACTTCCTCCCTAATTTTTCATCCCTCTTGCTTCTCACAATTGGCTCGCACATTGTGATGTGGCCATATCTGGGCTGGGCAGGGCTTACATAAGATTTTTGCTGTAGGTGGTGTGTGGCTTGCAGCAGTTTGTGCCTGAGAAAAGGAGGAAGGAAGCTTAGGAAAGTTATAGTGTATGGGGAGAAACTAATTTATCCAGAAATTAAACTGTTGTGATCGGTTCTGATGCTCTGCTGGAAAAAGGTTCTGCATGATGAATGCAACTTAAAAACCTAGGGAGTACTGTGCATCATTGATAGTAACCTGAAATGGAAGAAAGCAATGTTACTGTAGTGATGAAAAGACGTTAGGATGAAATATTGCACTAGGAACATGGACTGCTTCCAGAAGAGAAATCGCAAGCACCATCTTTCAGCTGGAGATGAAGCCCCTGGCATGCACAAGGCCCTGAGATGGCCTCAAAATGCATGGGGACTACTAGAGTTCATGCACCCTTGTCTAATTATGTGTTGAAATAAATATGCCATAAAAATAATGTTAATGAATAAGAGAAAAATCACTTTTGCTAGAAAATTTAAAACCTCCCAAAGGAGCCTTCCTTGTGTTCTCTGTGTAACTTTCATTTAAGATCCTAATTGTGACAATATGGTGAGCAAAATGGCAGTTTAATAGAAGCATGTGCAAGGGGTGTCTGACTTGTGCTAAATGAGAAAGGATGGAACGAGACATCTGGTTCTGAAAGGATGTCCATAGAAATAACTGAGCATGCACTTTGATTAATGCCACATTAAATCTGTGATTATGAGAAGCAGTTCATAATTTACTGTAGCGAGGTAATTTAAAACTAGTAATTTACATATCTCAAAAATGGAGTCCAGATTAGTTGAGTTATTATATATTTCATAATGAATTATTTTATCACTTTTTTTGCCAGGTTCAATGTTTTATTTGATAATTGACGAAAACGGGAAGTAATTTGCTATTGTGATTGGCCCTGTGATGAAATACAATTTAGAATTTAAAATATTTTATATTCTAAAATGTTTCTTTTCATCATGAAATAATGAAATATTACCAAAATACAGCTATTGATAACTCCTCAGCACTAAATACTTTTTGGGGAAAATTAACCCTGCACCTTTATGAGAGGACTCAAAATGGAACTCCAAACCTGTATAATGCAATCTAATTTCTGAAAACTAATCCTCAAAGAAAAACTTATGAGTTGCCCAAAATAAAATACTTGCAGTTCTCCAAGTAACACCCAGAAGAGCAACATTTTTGAGTTCCCTTGTCTCCTTTATCCCTTTATTGGTGTTTTTCTTATCCTAGGATAGACTTTTAAATACCTGCTATTCAGGCAGAGGCAAGTAATTAGTACGTAAATTTTACTTGGATGAGTATAGTCATGTAGTAGGCACAGAACTGTAAAAATTTACAATTTCTTTCCAAGAAGGCATACATACTCAAATACAATTAGGCAGCCAAACTTTGAAAGACATCTTGTACAACAAAGTTTTTTAAATAATTTCTGTGTTTTCATATAGAATGACTTTGCAAATTTCTGAAAGTTCTTTGAGGCTGAGACTAACTATCAGTACACTGTATCCTACCAGTCATTATGAGATTGTAATTTATAATTAGGCTTTCTAGACATAATTATTAAGCACTAAGCAATGCTGTGTGTATGTGTTTTTTTTTTTTTTTAAAAAAAAAACTTATTTAAATGATATTAGAGCTTTAAAGCTGGCCCTGCTAGATAAGTTCATGCTTGTCATAAAAAAAAAAAAAATGTTATTCTACTGTTCAGTTCAGAATTTAAGGAAGTTTAAAGTACTCTATGAAAGAACATGCTTATTTGAAGTACTTGAGCTTTGAGATGTGTTTCTTGTAGGGCACCTTACTCATCGGAAAGTTTTTTTTGCTATTAAACAGGATGAATTTGAGATTCTTAATCTTACAGAGAATTACAGAGAAAGGAAGAAATGGATTTTTATACAACCAATTTAATCTGAATAGTGTTGAAGCTCTAAAAACTTAACATCCATTAAAAAAATATCCAGCAGAAGGCTTAGGCAGACAGCACCATGATGCAATGTGGGGAACCAGAATGGCCAGCTTGTCTTCGCTGACTGCATCAGCATGAATGAATAAGATTCTGTTTTCAATAATTTGATTATTGATTGCACTAACAAATATAGAATTCAGTGATAGAAAGATGGTGAATTTGGAGACTTAATCTCATAGCATTTTGAAGGGAGAAAAGCTTCCTCTGTGCATTCAGCAGCTGCCTTAAGAATTCCAAATGGTTTTGATATTGTACTGGCAATTTTAGAAGTAGTGTCACATCATAGCTTTAATTAAAAAACTTGCCACTGTACAGTTTTTTACTTACTTTCAAACCTATGTTTTGTGTTAAGCTAAATTATTTGGTTTTGAGTACACAAATGTTTTTCAGTGTCATTATAACATGGACTTAAAAGGCATACAAGTATCCAAATGTAGAAGCACAATTCACTGTAGCAACAAGCAATCGAGGCAACTCTAAATCCCTTACTGAACAGTTTCCTTATTCTGTGTGCATGTGTGGGTTGTGTATTTTTTTATTTTATTTTTATTTTGTTGGAAGCAGAAGACAGCTTTACAGCTTCCAATAAACTGCTGCAATGTTTGAGCTATGGATTAAATGCAAAGCGAGTTCCCAGCCAGGGGCTGTTAATCAGTTAAGATCCATGTCCATGATGGCAGCAGTGCCTCAGCGCATGTGTAGGGGGGTTGTTTTCTGTAATGGCTTAGGGCTGTAATCAGGGGGTGTTACACAAATGTCCCCAGAAACCTCTTTTTGACTGGCAACCTTGAAACAGAGTGTGCTGAATTCCAGCTATCTGTTAGTGAATCCTCCGTGCTCTGCATTCGCAGTGCTGTAAAAGCGGGGACACCCGAATGGCTTCCTGTGGGCTGCTGAGGCCAGAGAGCAATGCAGCTCGTCTGGCGCGAGGCCGCCTGCGTTGAGCTCGGGGTTAGTTGGACAGTGTCTGCACATTCGTGGTCAGCAGTGTCAACGGTCCCTTCTGCATCTCATTGACTACTGCTCTGTAACTTAACATGTGTGTACATGTATTATCCATGTTTTTTTCCTGACCCCTCTAGTACCTTGTAACATGAGAATTAACTGCTCTGTTAAATTTGTGGAGGTGAGGAGAAGTGGGAAATGACACCCTATGGAGTAACTGCTGTCCTATACATCAGCTTAATGTCCCATCAGATCTTGAGGTCTAGTTTCTGTGGAGGATAACCTGTCATCCATCACTAGCAAATCAAAACAGTCATGGTATAAAGATCCATATCTAAAGAAAGCTTTTAGAATCACATAACCCTTTATATAAGAAAACAAAAGGCAGACTGGTTTTTGTCATCACCTGATTTATTTGTTTATTTGGAGAAGGCGGAGTTGTGACGCCAACTACACTAGGACTCACATGAGAACTTGTAACCAGCAGGAAATACTTCTCATCATATCCGTGTAATATTTTTAATGTATTTACAGGAACACTGATGATGCACCAAATTTATTTGAAGTATTTGAGAAAAAAATGTGTCTGTGTGTGGAGGTCAGTCTGGCGTCATTACCTCAGAATTGCATAAAAATATTCTAGTCTCTTGGGCTTTTTATGGTCTGCTACCTCTGTGAATTGGGAGCAATGCATTTAGAATCGAAGGTTGAATTGGTCTTGTAAGTACTTTCATTCTGTCGTTCATTAGTTTGATACTATTTGATAAAACAAATGTTTCCAGGCTAATTAGGTATTACGCCTAAATGTTTAATCTGGAAGCCATTAGGGAAGCAGCACAGATGCAGATGAACTAGGCTTAATGTGACTGCAAAGGCTGGGAAATTACTCTAATGCTTTCCCTGAAAAAGACAGCGTAATCCTTTGTCTTCAGATGACTTTTAAGACATTGTTGCACAGTCATAGGTCTGTATTGTGTGTAATGTGGGTTTTTTTTACTTTTTTAATAAGTGTTTTGCTGGAAATGCTTACCTTGGGACTCAAAACTCCTGAACTGTCTGGTGAGCAGACAGTGATGGGAATATCTTCTGCTGGATTAGAAGAGACTTTGTTTTTTTTTTTCTTCCCTGCTGGCTATGCGTGATCTGTTTCCCTTGGTTACTTTAAACCCTGTGCAAAACATCTCCTGACTTTATTGCGTATGTACAAAAGATATGTGTGCTGCTTACGTGACCCGTCTGCATCTGCAGGAAGGGCTTCTGCTGCCTGCGGAAAGCCTGTGGGAATGGCAGGTTCTCCACCCAGGGTGCGGATCATACATTTAAACCTATGAGCAATGCCTATCAGCTGGCCTCTGCATAGCAAGAGCTGCCTGGGGCAATCTCTAGGACTATTCAGAATTCCCAGCCTGGAGAAGTCCCGTAAGAGTCAGTTGTCTCATCATGAAGACTGCTGAGAAGCTTGGTTGGTCACCACAGGCTCAAGTCGTGCATTGTCTCAGGTCAGTCCATTGGCTTGTCCATGCCAACGGGAGCCCATGAGCTCTTGGAGCACCAAGAAATAAGTGACTGAGCACACACAGACAAAACTGTCTTCTCTGGCTACATCAGAATCAAAGCTATTACACAAACTCAAAGTTCATCCATTTTATCACAATTACAACTCAAGTTCCATAGGTCTTGCCACAATGCTCTTTGTCTTGCTTTAGATTATAATCTGTCAGGAAAAGCAGGATAAAGGAACTGATTCATAATTATTTGTGGGAAAGTTTTAGCGTGCTGAATTTTATATGAAAGCACAGTACGTCCTAGCTGTATTTTCTGTAGTAGTGATTATAACTTGCTTTATATGCTGTTAGTGGCAAGGGCTGTGATGTTTCAAGTAGGTTACTAATACAGTTTATGAATTAAGAAGCAATTATTCTGGTGGCAGAGATGATGTGAAAAAGTTCATTACTTCAAGCCTATTAAGCAACAGAAAAATGCAGAAAACCTCTGAACTTGGTGAAGGCTGGGAGAGTATTGCTGTAGACCTACTCATCTCCTATAGCCATTTGATTTTAGCTGCTCTCAGAGATATGAGGCATTGGGCTATATGGATCTTGGTTGTTACACTAAACGAATGCCAAACTTCGTAAGACTTGCAGCAGTTGTGTTTATGATTTTTTTTTAAGAGAAAATCAAACCCCAATTAAAGCAGCTAACAACCTGGAAATTTGCTTTTCACTTTGGTACTTTTTGTGAAATGTTAGTGTGTGTATCTGTATATGTGTGTGTGTGTATATATATATATATATGGAGAGAGAGAGACAGAGAGGAGGAGAGAGAGAACGAACTTGTATCCCTGTTATATGATTTGAGTGTTAAATTTTGTCCTCTTAACTTAATCTGTGCCAGAATCAGGACTATTTGAACAGAGTAGTATGCCAGCCTACTTAATACAACTGTTTTTCCCATTTAGTTTGAGATGTAAGAACTGTGAAAAAACAACCCAATGAGTGTATTTAAAAAGTGGGAGATCCTGAGGATGGATTTTAGTCGGTCTTAACACTGTTTCTTACTGCTTTTCTGCGTATGGCTGCTGCCTAAGCGCTGCGGGCACGATGCTCCATGGAGCTCCGAGCAGCAGGGAAAGGCTGGCAGGTCTGGGAGGTGACGTTGGGTGCTCCTGTGAGCCTCAGGTCTGCAGGGAATCATCACGAGCCCAGCTCAGCCAGCTCTTTGGATCCCGAGGTTGGAGTGGCATCTCCCTCTTAAGTGAGTGCTCAAGGTACCAGGCTGTTGATAAGAAGGGAGTGGTATTACTGCTTCCTGCCGTGGAACTGGTTGTGATCCACACCACATCTGACTCCTTCAGGTCTTCTAGACAGCTTGGGTGGCTTTCAGGTGCTTCCCTGTGTCTTATCTAGAGAGCCGTGGAGCTGCAGGCAGAAGTGTTTGTCTAACCAAAACATGGGCTTCTGAGTATAGAAATTACAGAAGTTCTGAGTATAAATCAGTTATAACCACTTTTTTATGTATATCATAA
This sequence comes from Eudromia elegans, assembly GCA_003342815.1. Lineage (NCBI taxonomy): Eukaryota > Metazoa > Chordata > Aves > Tinamiformes > Tinamidae > Eudromia > Eudromia elegans. The sequence continues at coordinate 2,787,426 of PTEX01000040.1, forward strand.
ATGCTGTAAAAAAAAAAAGGCTACTTATCAAACATAGAAAAAAAATATCATTGGCTGAGTACAACTCCTGTTTTGGACAGTGTATTTTTGAATAGTAAACATTGATGTCATAAATATTTTTAACAGGATTACCGAATGGCTTTATATAAGACAGATTACCTATGGCTTTAATACAGGATTGTTTTTAAGCCAGAGACTACATTTTGCTGGGTTATGTATGTTTGTTTATAACCCAGCACATCAGGATTAGGGTCTGCAGAATACTGTTTTCCAAATCCTCGATATTTTGAGGTTAAGTTGTTCATTTCATTTTTGAGTTAAAGTTAAAAACTTAAAATCTGATTTTTCTCCCCCACCCCCCACCAGCTTTCAGAATGGATAGCTTCTTTGTCTGGAATCATTACAGACAGCCTGTTTTGGGTAGGTAAGATCAGAAACTGCTTTTGTTCATCATGCCCCCTGTAATTATTTTCTTTCCTAAGGCAGAGGACTGCTCGGTTCCCAAAGGAGCACAAAAGACCTAACGCATTTCCTGTATAGTAGAAAATGTGCGAGCGAAATGTCATATTGGAGAGCCAGTTAGTGAAATGTTAGTTTTGTGCTGAAATGCAAGGAGCATCTCGCAAGCAGTTAAACTCCAATTGATTTCTAAAAGGCCGCTTACAGACAGTGCTGCGAGTTCCTGACCTTTCAGGGAATGAGGTTTCGGGAAGCTCCCCCAGCCGGCCCCGCGTCACTGCATGTGACTCTGCGCTGCTGTCACTGCTGTGCTCTGCAAGTGCCCAAAAAGTGTCGCTCCCTGCTGGAGAAGGGCCAGGAGGAAGGAACCTCTTGGGTAGGTGACGTTTCCTTGTAGCAAGCTAAAATGTGTGGAGCACTCAGCAGCTCCGTTCTCTAACAGATTTAACTGGAGTCACGCCACTTTTCAGCAACTCCACTCAGTTTTTATATTTTAGTGTAACTAATGTTCAGTTCCAGTCAAGTGTGCTGACATCTTGTTTGGGCACCAAGGCTTCTACTAAACCCTTATCACGTGATGTCTTCTCATGCTCATCTGGCAGCACAAGGTGAATGTAGTATGGCATGTACAGACTAAGAAAGGAAAAGTAGGAACTTCAGTGGAAGGAGTGGACTTTAACAGTAGTAATTCATTAGGATTGCACATAGGAAGGTGAAAGCAGAAAATAATTGCGGCTTACTCTTAGATATCTTTTCCTCTTCTGCCTTAAATAATTGATAAATGATTTCTTATATCCTGTGACTTCTGATCATGTGACTCTTTTCCCATTGGTTCAGATTTCACCTAATGTGCTTCAGGGTGGACAATGCTCATTTCTGAGGGACCTGAGAGCAGGGAGTCTGGCTATTCAGGAATTTTAATGAAAATTCCTGGTAAAGAGTAGCTGGAGGCTGTCTTGAGAAAAGCTCCTTTTAAAGGATTACATGTGATTTATACTTCAAAGAGGTGACAATCTCAGGAAGTAGCAGGTTGAAGGACGCAGCTGAGAAGGCCCATGGCTTCCTCCAGGGCTCAGCTCTCCTTGTTCCCCTCAGTTTCAAACAGACCGGAGTGGTGCGCTCAGCTTTTAATTGATAATCTGATTAAGGCCATAGCTGTGATTTACATGCGTCTCATGTCTTGAATATCTTGAATATATGGCACTAGCGGTGGTAACATTTTCTAGTTTTCTTTATCTTCTTTATGGTCCTTGCTATCCTGGGCACCTGTAGCATGTGCTGTGTCTAAAAGTGACCCATCTAGAAACAGAGAAAAAGGGATAGTGTTTGGAAGGGCAGAATGGAACCTAGAGAAAATCTGTCAGCTTGCTATAGACAACAGCGATGCAGTGATTTCTTTTAGGTTAAAAAAATGAAATGCAGGTGTTATCAATGAAATTATCTTATTTCCAGTGGAAGAGTATACTTCCTTACTCACTTGAAATAAGGGGAAGCGGGGCTGAGGTAAACACAGCGTGTCTGGTTGGTTCCTGACTGCTTCTACCTCACCTCAGTACTTCTCAGAAGTTGAAGCTAGTTTTGGCCTCTGAAAACAGAAAAAAATGTCTATCAGTACCAAAAAAGGGGAACTAGTGGTCTGGCAGCCCTCAAAACCTCAGCTCCTGTTTTCCACAGCTGCGTTAAACCAGCGCAGCCCAGTCTACATTACTGCTCACTCAGCCTGTTCCGACAACTCGATCAGCTATAGATGGAATCACCTAATTCCACTTTGAAATGAGAGAGAATGGGCCTAAGCCCACTGATAAGAGCTGTTTTGCCTCGAATAATGCAACTAATGCATCCTAGCCCAGCAAGCAGGGAGCTTTTCCCCGCTTGCCGCAGGGCACTCTTTTTTTTCCTGATGAACTGCACATCCTTTCACGGGAGTGATTAGGAGAACTCCTGCTGCTGCCAGGCTGAAGCGTCAAGTGCTCGTCCGGCTGGCGCTGGTCTCCTGCATGCAGGAAGAGATGGGGAGCACCCTTGTTTTTACAAGTCTTTATTGCCCCCACTTTTAATGGCCAGGAATAAGCTACAGGAAATGGACCTGAAGAGCAGTGCTTACTCTGTCATAGATGTGCAGAAAACCTGGTATCCCAGCGCAATGGAACCGTTCAATGTATTGCAAGAGAGGGAGTATTTATCAGAAAATTTGCTCTTCGGAGACAAGTATTAAACTTCATATAATCTCTCGTATAGCAATTTTGAGAAACCAGAAGTGATTTTTAACTAACTCATCATGTTTCTGTTTCTTTTTTCCTTTTTTTCCCCTGAATATTAATGAGAAAATAACTGCATCCCAAATACAGTTTTACAAAACCTATACTGTCTTATTTCTGGTAAAAGAAATAATTTCTATACAATATTTCTGCACAATTTCTGTACAAAATAGAATATTGGAAAAAAGTTTTCCAAAAATAAAATTATTTCATAACTAAAGTGTTTCTCTTGAATATTGGTGTTGCTTACTGAATTATCTCTATATTGTAATGTAAAAAAATATTTTGAAGCAAAATTTAAGATGGTCTTTTAACTTAAGCATACACTATTATTTCATGTGATTTTAGTAACTATCCAGAAGTTGCTGGATGAGTAAAGCTGGGAACATAAATATGCATAGAGTAGTAGAAATAGACTGAGGAAATGCACCAATTCTGCTATTTTAGCCTCATGTCCACAAGCCGCAGTCTTCGACAGTTCTGCTTGGCAATTCATAGCATGGATCACATGCGTGACGAGGAGGAGCAGAAGAAGGAGGAGATTATTTAAAGGCTCTTGTCTTATTTAGCTTGCTGCTCTCTGGTGTTGTCCTTTTCGGAAATCTCTGAAACTGTTGTGTTTATTGCTCTCTGATCACGATAAGCATATGCTTTAATTGTAGTGCAAGGCAAAAATGGTATCAGAGCCTTTCACACCTGACAAAAATGCTTTGCAGATTGCTGTCCTTTCATTTTTAGCTTTCACATTTTAACTTAAAAATAGGCAATTTATAATCTGGAATTGTTCTGCTAAACTAGTATTGCCATGGTCAAGAGATCGGGGTTTACATATTTAGCAGGAGAATTCTGTTGTTACTGAATTTTACTAATTTATGTGAGATGGAATTACTTTAAATATTTGGAAGTCTTTCTTGCTTTGCATTACAGAATCAATCTTAAGAAATAAATCCCCATTGCTGTCTTTCATATGGCCTATAAGTGCCCGTATCAGTATGCTTGATTACTACATGTATTTTACATTTAGATATTCCCAGTTAGTCCTTTAACTGCCCTTTGGAGCAATGAAATCTCCTGTATCAGATAGAAGCATCAAACTTTGGCAAGATTCACTCGTCAGTTGCCCTGCAAATGGGCACTCCCTGTGCTCCAGCTGCTCACATGAACTTCCAGTAGAGCCAGTGCAGACAGAAGTTGCACCCAGCCAACTTCAGAGAGCAGCTCAGCTCACCTGGGCATGCATTAGGACAAGCTGAACCACTCCTATGCTTTTTTTTTGGGCTACATCACCCATGATTATTTAGTGTTTAGACCCTTAAAATTAGGTACCAGAATTCTCAGCTGAATCACTGACTTGTAGCTGTGTTCATAGTGATCACAGCCTGCCTCCCCTCAGCCTCACACAGTGGCCCCGCGTGTGCTAAGCTTTTGAGGCTGCCCTTGCAGGCATTGGGCATAGTCAGGTCATTCCTTTCCTTAGTTGTTTGCAGTCACCATCACACAAATACGTTTATTCAGCAATGCTGTAAAACTACTGGTCCTCTGTTTCTCTTCTGGCTGTTCATCCCCATTTCTTTATTTCTTGAGTGATGTGCCTAGCAGAATGAAAGCTCGCTGACGGGGAGTTTTACTGAGCATAAGAATGAGAAGCTTGGTAGAGAAAATGACTCATTATATCTGTGAAACCGGATGACTGATGCTGACTTCATTTTAAATGCATCATTTCATAAGATTCCAGCTTTTGGAAAGTCAGTTCACTGCACTAGGGTATGGGAAACAGCCAGAAGCTCTGGAGAGGGCTTCAAAATCGATAGTCCTCCTAGTGTTCTGCTCTTACAGCTCAAGTGAACTCACAGCATCCATAATACCCCGTGAAAAAGAAAGGAGTTCAACTACATGCTAGTTGGGGAAAAACTTCTTTCTGATATATGTAAGTATATTTATACTTGTTATCTGCTAGTCCTATTGGTGTTACCAGGCTTGCACTGGAGTAGACAGCTTACTGTGGTTTTCTCTGTTCCATTCAAGGTGAATCCAAGTCTATTAGGCCATTACTAGATCATCCGGTTGTATGAAATGATTATAATAGCCATGAGAATAGGTAAAATTTGAGAAGAAAGGAAATTAGAATTTTGAAATTGTAGCTCTCATAACCAGCAAAATCGGTAACAGATATTCCAGTCTTGCACTTTTTCCACTCTATTATTTAATTCCTGCTCTGTATTTAGCAACTAGTGCCCACTGTTTTCTGAATACTAATTTGCTCTTTCTCTTGGTTGTTGCAGTTCTGGCTTGTCAGGGTTTATACAAAATATAGACCAAAGTCCAATAATAAGATACTGACACATGGAACAAGGGAAAAGAGAGAAGAATGTATAAGGAATGACATGGCTGAGGGTTCATGCTCTCATGAAGTGTTCCTTGACTCTTAAATTTATTATTAACTTTTTTTTATTTAAGTATTGGTAACTGCAGGGCAGACTGCCAGCATTGCAGTGATGTATCTTTTTTTCCTTTACATAGTCACTTTGGGAAAGGTGATTGTTTCAGTCTTTTGATTCTGCAGTGTCTTGCTTATGGTGACTTTGGCAGCAATTCTTGTTATAACGTAGCCTCTTGGGTGTTTTATTTGTTCTTTATTTCTTCCTCCTTTATTTAATCAGAGTAAGTAGAAGAGTTTCACTGTACAGGACAGTAAGAAAGAACAAACAGAGGCAATCAGAAAAAGAAAGCTAGTTTCTTGGGAGCTAGAAAACCAGCCTCTAAGACAAATGACTGATAATGGCAAAATTTTAAGATCTGTGCTTAAAATCCCCTGTTTTGGACATCGTATACAGGAATATCTGTTGCCTGACAGAATTTGAGCTCCCTTTGTTCATGCACAGCTTGTCTGGAAGTGTTGATCCGTGCTTAATAAATTTGATGGACATAAAAATTGAGGATGAAGAAACAGGAGGAAACTATATATTTTTCTCCTACAAATTCCCAATACTAGCTGTATATCTGTTGCCTCCTATCTCATCTATTCTATTTGCATTAGCTCTAGTAATATCTTTTTCCCTACCACTAAATAATATAATGAAAGCTTTCAAAATTGGAAGATTATTCCCTTATAAATGAGTGTATAGAAAGCATGACTTTTATTTCTGTGCTTTTTGATCCTTATTCTTTTTAATATCAGCAGGAGGTTTGCACAAAGCTGACTACAACTAAAAAAAAAAGGAAATAAGATTTACTGTGAATGAAGAATGAACTGTTTAATATAAAACTGTGGTTTGAGATAGTGTCCAGCTTTGCTGAGCTCCCGTGGGTTTGTCCATTCTATTTAGCACTGCTATGCTCTGATAAACAAACGCCTGAATTTAATCTGAATTTGTGTGCCTTGAAAAAGAATCCAAAGGCTTCACATTGTCTCTAGTAGCCTAATGTGTGTCTTTTTTCCCCACCTCCCTCTTTTTCTTGTCAAAGAAGAAAAGCAATTAAAACAGGAAAGAAAATCCTGTGTATTCTTCTCCTGGGTGGGACATATCAAACACGTAACAAGCTGTTTTGTAGCACAGTCTCGGTGATCACAGACATGATGATGAAGAGCAGACCTGACAGATCAGCAGATCAAGGCAGTGGGATGCGAGTCTGGCCCGGGTCTTGTTTCCCACCCTCTTTCCCTGAGGCAGTTCTTCGCAGCACAGTAACCTATTTTAGTCTTATTGGGCTGTATGGAGAATCTCATGTAAATATGATTAAAATGAAACAGAACATTTAAGACAAATTTGTTTGGAAGATGAACCATTAGATTCATGTTATACCCCTAGGCATTACTTGATAATTATGGTTTATTTTTTATTGGTATTTGAAGGCAATTATATGCTCTGGTGAACTATGGAAAAAAATCATCTGAAGTTTTGGGAGCTTTGAAATGTTTTATTTTTTTTTCTTTTCTGTATCAGATAGAAGGAAGGTTCCAGTCAGACAGGGTGTGTTTTATCTCAAGTTAGAGAATTAATTTGCCATCAGCAAGTGATTGTTAGGGATTCTGTGAAAGAAGGAAAGGAGGATAAGCCTCCTCGAAGGCCCTGCGCTGCCTGGTCAGCAGGGCAGACACCACTGTCCTTCTGCGTCCACAGTTAAACTCCAGCCCAACCATGATCCCCAGGTCCTGTTTAGAGCGGGCCCACCTCTGAGGCCTGAATTGAGCTGGCTCTATCCGCTACTTTATTTACTGTCCTGACTACTAGGCCGTCAAGCAGATAATCCATATCTATTCCTTTCCTGGTGCAATGCCCACCTGCCCCATGAGACAATATTTTTTTTCTTTTGTCAGAATAAGCTTTTCAGACCAGGAACTAAATATAAATGTGGTAGTGCCTAATTAGTACTAATTAGCTTTAAGGTGCACCTGAAGGACAAGGTAGTAAACCTCTCTGCCGGAGGTTTTCTGCCCTAGCACGGACGTTTATGTCCAAAACACACCCCGCCTCCGTTCTCAGCGTGGGCGTGCTGGATTGCGCAGGCGCCGCCCCCGCTTCCTTTGCTGGGTCACTTCACGAACCCCTGCAAGCCCTTGCTCACTGAGCCCTGCTCGCTCCAGGGCTTACCTGCACTTTGAGTGACGAGTCACTTCTTGTTCCTAGGCCTGGTCTTGGATGCAGACCTGCCTAGCATGCAGCTTTCTTTTGATACTGACTATATCCTATACCAGAAAAGAAGGAAAGCAGTCAGTGCATACTCTGGTATGGGTGCTCTTAATGCCATCTATAATCTTGTGGACTTGTTTTATAACCTCTAGTCTAAACCTCTGTAGTCTCCTTTTTTTTTTTTTTTTTCTTTCTTCCTTCCTTTTAGGTTTCTTACATTTAAAAAGTTGTTCTCACTTCAGAAATGATTTTGTGATTATGATTGTCCCTGCTGATCACTTCTAAACCAGATCTAATGGTTAACTGTTGAGCTGAGCAGAATTGTATGCATAATGTAAGATATAGGTACAGGATGGAATTTACTGTAGGGTAATAATGCATTTTTTTTCCTTCTTTTTCCTCTCTGTTCCAAACTTCCATTTTGCGTTTTGCTTTTTTGGATTACATGAGGATTGAGCTGTCCCTGTTGAAAAGCAGTTGCAGTGCCCACCTCTTACTCTTGGCGAAAGCTTGACAATTTCTGCTGAATTTCTGCTGAATCTGAATTTCAGTTTGTGGGGAATTCCAGTGTGCACTGCTGTGTGCACTGCTTTGAATGTCACCTGTCACATCACCATGGGGTCGCTCTTATAACTGTCCTACAGCTCTCTGTAATTCGCCTTTTGTCTCTGCTACACTGACCATCACCCTTGACACTTTGTCAGATCTTGCTCTGGCTGCTTCCTCCTCCATCTTCCAAGTGGCGTCTGGATATCCTGAGTCCTGGGACTTCTGGCACGGTCTCTGTAGCCTCTGCCAGTGTGAAAATTAATTGCTTTGTTTTAATATTTGATTTTTTTGTGGTCTCCCTGCTAATCTCTTACCTAGTTATTTGTGTGTGATGGGACATTCCCTTTTATCTCTTGACTGCATAGTTTTTCTGAAAGACTGAAAGTGTTATTGAAAGCTTTTGAAGTTTGAGTAGTGGTTTTGTAGGCCACACCCTTATTCTTTGCTCACTTGCCAGTTCCTTCTAGTTTCACTTGTTTTTTTTTTTTTTTGAAAGATGCTTTTTTGTTCTGTTGACTCCACTAAGATCTAAATTTGTGCCTCTGAAGACAGAGGCGTAATTCTTTACACTGTCCTGAAAATAGAGGCCTGACTGCATAGGAATATTTATGTAAGCATTACTTAACAAAGTTAGTTGTGATTTATGAAGAGGAAGGTGACATTTATTTTAAGTAAATCTGATTTCATTTATTTCTAGATAGACTGTATACTATATATACATATAGACTATAACTGTTTGTCACCGGTTCCCTCAGATTTTATTCGTTCCGTGTCTCTCCCCGTGCTCACACGCACCAAGACGTGTGTCCAGCTGCGCTGGGACCTGGCCAGAGCCATGACCTGCACCCCAGGGGACAAGGGGTGCCCCCTACTGAGTCCTCTCTGTGCCTGGTGGGTTTGGGGGCCACTTTTGGCTTGTAGCCATCCACATTTTCAGAACTGGTGAACGAGCTGCCAAGTCACTGGGAGTGTGTCTTGAGCAGAGTGCAGCCTTCTGCTGTTCATGGAAGCAACAGAATCATTGGTATTTAACCAGCTCAGTGCCTGTCGCCCCACACCATTCCTCTAGCTCTCCCTCTGCAGTGCTGGTTTTTTTTGTTTGTTTGTTTTGTTTCTGGTGCTTTCATGTATAGACCAATCTTAATATTTCTATTACAGAATTCTTATTGCCATGCTTGACAGTCATGTATGAGGCATCAAGGACAAGTTTATAGAAGTACCTTGCTGTTCTCTAAGATGGATTTAACGGTAAATTGGTAATGTGAACTCTTCAAAGATTTGTCATCATGATAGAAAGAACCTCTTTAATTGTAGGTGATTGCAAACCATGGGAAGCTTGTCCTGCTTTGCTGGGCCTTTGAGCTCTAAGACCAACAGATCAGTGTAGTGAAAAGAAGTGGAAGGTGTGCGGGTGTGGGGGAGGCTTGTTTGTTTATTTGAGGCTGTAGAATCCAGGAAAGTAGAAGCTCCAGGAAGGAAAAGTTAGATTAAGACAGTCTGAACTACTTGTTTCTATATGATAGAAGAGTTCAAAATATATACTTGCGGCTGAAGGGTTGAACATTTGAAAATGGGAGCAATGCGTGGGGATGTGGGAGGGTTGTGTATCTGTGTTTGTTTTTCCTCCTTGTAGCAAGTAAAAACTTAACATTTCATGTTCATTGAAGCATGGGAAGGACTGGAAAGCTTAGCTTGCATGGTGTGCTCTGCAGTGACCCTTAGACTTTCTTCTGTGTTTTCTACTTACTTAGTCTCACCAAAGTCAGAGAAGTATCCTGCTGTGCTTCCATGTAACCTCAGCATGACCATGAGCAAGTAAATCTTTTTTTTTCCACTGTATTTTGTATGTTATTTGTCAGGGACACCTAAATAACCCTTTATCTGGGTTTCCCTAACATTTTTTTTCCTGATAATGTTCCTAACAAGTTTCTATTTCTTGTTGTTTTACTTCTAGAATAGTAAATTATCATTATTGTGCTGTTTTGAATTGTAGGATATAACACCGTCAACTGCTTTGTGAAAACTCCCATCTCTTCTCTAGAGAAGGCTAATATATATCTGTAGCTGGACTACCTGCCTTAAAATGCTGAGCAGAGTTCAAGCTGAAACACAGAAAAGAGCAGGTGATCTCTATTTGATGGAGCATTCCTTGTCATCCTGAGGATGGCATGTGAGCATGGCACAGCAGTGCACCATAAGAACGAGGATACATACAGTGTGATTTTACTTTTTTTTCTAATAGTACTAAAATTGCATGAGATCAAGAGAGGTTTTTCTAAGTTTAATTCCAGAACCCCGAGAAACTTTCTCTGCAGTTATAAGCACGGTTGTGAGAACGTGTTAAATCCACATCGTTGGACGTCTTTCACTTGAAGTCTTAAACCACCTTGCGGTAGTTCTCATGGCAGGTGAGATGTGGCCTCATTTAACTTTCTGGCTTAGTCATAAGGGCCTTGTAACGACTCCTGTGCATCTCCGGGCAGATGATGCACTGTGCGAATGCAGCGCTGGGAACATAATGACACCTTCCGTGTCTTCCTCGGTGAAATTTGAACATAAAGGCTGACATCTTTAACTGGCAGGATTTTAAAAGACTCACATCATAGTTTGAGCCTAAGCATAGGGTTGTTTTGTATTTTTTTTTCTTTCTGTCCACTGCGTATGCTTTGGAAAACTGATGTAATGAGAAATAGTATGTGGGGTGTTTTTTTTGTTGTTGGGTTGTTTTTTGGGTTTTTGGGTTTTTTTTTTTTTTTTTTGATGCAGGGAAGGAAAGCATTCATGGAGCTTGGGTACTGGTATCAGCATTTTATAGTGTGAAGGGGAATGCTGACAGTAACCTTCTGTTCAGATGATGATATCCGATTTTAGTCATTTCTTGGGAGAACATCGTTTTATAATTGTGTATTTTCCTAGTGTCTCTCTTTATTGGTCTAATGGCTGTTAAACTGGACTGGATCACTATGCCTTGCTAGCACATCTTGTCTTCGAAGGCCTCTTTTTCCTCATTAACTCTCTGTAGCTTCACTCATGTTCCACAGGCAACACGATTGCAGTTTAGTTCACTACACTTTCTAGTGCTTGATATTTGGGCTTTTTTTTTTTTTTTTTTTTTTTTTTTTTTTTCTTTTGAGAGCTTACGATTTCCTCTTCCCTTCAGATGGCTTTTCAAGGAACTTTAGATCTGTGCTGCCTTGACTCAATTGAGTAGAGTGAGAAGAGGTGTCCAGGCAAGGCGGAGGAAAAGCACAGTCTGAGTTGCTTTATGCTAAATTCTTCCAGAGCCATTACTGAAGAAAATGATCCATTTTTCACATCTTTCTCAGGATGGATTTGCTCTGGATGGGTCCACTGTTGCTATCAAGAAGTTTTTGTTTCGTCCATGTCATTTTATGTCATTTCCTTGTTGAAACCATTAATATTTGACTAAACAAGATTTTCTGAAGTGAACAAAATAATACAGATTAATTTCCTAGTTACTTCTCTACAAGTGCAGTTGCCTTTCTATATAATTTGAAAGCAGAATACCACTTTCAGCATTACTGACATGATTACTTCTCTGATTGGTGGTTTAAATGTTTCCAAATAAACTACACTTTCTCATTTTCTAATTAATTTTCTGAAATATATCTGCAGATACTTTGTTAAACTATACAGGCTAATTGGAAACATGTGGCAGGTATTCTCTTCCTGGGAGTTTCTAAGTAAGCACCCTCCACCATAACAATCTTCAAAAGCTTAAATGATCTCAGTATTTAAAGAAGTTTTAAGACTTTTTTTTCAATATATGTCTAATGATTGGATTTGAGAGCTATTTAAATTAATCATATTAATTATACTCATTTTGAAAGATATGACATCTTTAAAGTCTCTCATTTTTCTGCTGTTAGCGGTATGAATTTATGGCCACAGACTAACCGGAGTTCACTAATGTTATCAATCCTCTAGAAATCTTTGATATTGTCTGTTCTTAAGGTGGAAACAAGGCAACTATTGCCAACAGTTTGGAAATAAATACAACAAAATGCCAACTCTTAATATAATTTAGTACGTATAGTTTTGTTTATATATGTACAAGATTAGAGTTAATAACATTTGAGATCCAATAAATTATTTTTAAAAGCTCTTAAGCGCTTAACCTGAAATGGTAGGCGTGCTTTTTAAAATAATTAACATCAGGAATATTTTAATTCTTGTTTGCTATTACATTATTGAAACAACTTTGTTATGAAAATGCATTGTATGGAGTATATTTGCTCATAAAATAACTTATATATAATTCACTAAAGTGTAAGAATGAAGAGTCCAAGCTCTTCCACCATGAAGTCTCTGTCCCAGTGTGAAAACTACAGGACACTAGTAGGAACATCTTTTTGAGATATCTGTGCAAGGCAGCCACCTTCTACTGATTGCTGTTTGTGGTGAGTCCATTATGTAAAGGATTTGGGGCAGCGTGAGAGAAGCCCATGCGCAGGTGTGGAAGGGTGTCTCTGCAGAGCAGAGAAGCTGGTAGAAAAGTAGAAATGCAAAACTGATTAAAGCAGGAGAGTCTGCACAGGATTGAGTCTGTCATTTTTAACTCCTGCATCTAAATGAGAGAATCTGAATCAGTGTTCAGTGTGTCTCATCCTGGCATTCAAGCTTCCTAATTTTAGATTTCTGCTGCTTCAGATGAAAACCTTCTGGATGCGATGTGGGGGAAGCAGAGGCATCAGTTTTTAAAGCATGTGGCATTTAAAGCTGCCTCCTCTAGGTTTTTTCAAATGGAAAAGATAGCTGTTTATTAGATTGAGGTGCCCCTTTAGCTAGAGTGGGTCCTTGGCCCCCGTGTAGGTAAATGAAGAGAGCAGGATGTTCTCCAGCTATGAACTGCTCTAGCAGAGTTATGAGCCTAGCTTATTGCTAAGCCCAGAAATTGAGGGAAAAAAATACTTAATTCAAAACTATGTAATTACTTAAAAACTACTTAAAAGTTACTTTAAAATTACTTAATAAGAATACAAGTTTCCAATAACCAAGTATTCAGTGCTATCTTACCTATTAAATACCCACCATATTTGAACCATGAAATTTTAGACTGCAGCAGAGTTTATTGCATATTTGAAACTGTAAGTAATATTTTAGTCCCTAATGATCTATTTCATTTAATACTGCAAAACAGAGGTGGACATGGTGTATGTGCTGCAGCCTGAATTGTTTGCTTTTGTTAACCTACTGTGTATTGCACTCTTTCTTCCATCTCGTCTTTAAAATCGCCTCCGGGTGGTTTAGGTGCGTGGTGGCTGTTGGCTTCGTTGGGTCAGCCGCTGGGCCGGGCTGCCTGGTGTGTTGTGTAGGTCGGCGTTACCATCAGACACCCAGGCACGATCCAGCCCTCGGAGCTAATTTTACCCCCAGCGTGCTGGCTCTGAGTGCAGCCTCTACTAAACAGCCCTGTTGGTGCCTGGAAGAGAAGCCCTCCTCAAGCGGGCCCAGGTTGCTCCTGGGTTCAGGGCCTCTTGCAGGGGTGCAAGCTGGAATCCAGTGCATGGAGCAACTCGCAGGATTCAGCGTCAAGGATCCCTGCTGCTCTTAAGGCTTGGACTCCCTCATGAGTTTATGTATATATATACACATACACACATAAAATCTTGGTATATATTTAATTTTCCACTAAAATATTTATCATAAAATATATATCATAAAATAAGACTTTTTTTGGTGCTTGATTATTACATTCCTGACATACATTGTTCAAGGGCTGTTTAGATGAAAGTCTTTAAGCATTAACCTACTGTGACCAGAACAGATGCTACTGTCTTAACTGCTGCATCAGTCCCGTATGCAGCCTTTCCTTCAGTGTTTTCAAAAAAGTATTGGAGAACGATTTTCATAGTTTAAAACTTCAAATAAAATTCTACATTGAGAAATAAAAAACAAACCTTTTGCAGTGGTGAACTAAAATTACATCACTGTTCCAAACTGGAAATTAGTTTTTTTAATATGATTCCTATTTTGAGTTACTTAAATTCATACCAGCACAGTGATAAGATATACTGCCTGAAATAAATGTGATTGATAGCAGTTTGTCTTGCCTTGTGCTTTATTGTTAGGGGAGGGGGGTGGTTAGTGCTGCCTATTGTTAAAGCTATTTAACTTTACGGTTTACTCCAAGCCACGCTTCTTTGAAAAACTTCAGCCAAAGGATTTTAGTCATCTCTGAGGATGAGGGTAGAGTACAAGATGTTACCAAACAACTTTTGGTTTACCAAACAACTTTTCTTATTTAAAATCTTTTGCTTTTGGCTGAAAGTAGCTTTTTGCCAACTTCATAAAAATTTTTCTGTTATTGGCTAGGTTAAAATTACCTTTCGATATCTTTCAGCTTGCCCACTTTTAGTAGTAACTTATTAGTTGTATTAAAAAAAAAGAAGAAATATTTTACCTGCCCTGAATAGAGGCAGACCATCCCTGCAGGTGTCTGAGGAGTCTTTCTTTGTAGTAGCAAGTTCCTGGGAGTTGGCCAAATCTGGGGCTTGGGAAAAGAGTGGGTGAAAGAGCTGAAAGGAAGTTTTCCCTTGCACCGAGAGTGTTGCCCATCAGAAATGTAGAGGGGTGAAAAGCTAATAACGTGAGGGAGCAAAAACAGTGAAAGGGGGGGATTTGAAACTAAGAGGAACCATGGAGCTGATGCATCTAGGAGTGGGAATTGCAAGCGGAAAAGGGGATGATCCCTTCTACACTGAGCAATACGACATGGCCATGCCGGCACTGCTCAGGACTGCATCCTCTAGGGCAGGCTGGCCACATCCTTGCAACGCTGCATTGGCTCTGGGTCCCCTCCAAGCCCCACATGGTCTTCACTTGATAATGATTTTTGTGAGAAAGCAAGTTCAAAGTGTCTGATATAATATCAAGATTAAGCCTTATAGGATACTCTTTTTTTTGTAGTATGTATTGAGTTTTATGTATATATCGCGTGTCCTGGGGAGCTTGAGGGAATACCTGTGAGTGCAAGAGCTGCCTTGGGTGGTGCTGGAGGACTGACTGAACCCAAAGTAATGCAGCCTTAGGCTAAACCTAATGCTATTGTGAATAGGCCAAGAATAAAGTACTATTGTTTTTGGAAGTCTAGTTGGAGCGACCTCCAAGAGCCAAGGAGTAGACTACCAACCAAGATGGGTGATGGAGCAGCTCGAGCTGCGCTCCTGCTCTGGCCTCTTCTGTGGGTGATGTCTTTCCTTCCAAAGGAAGGAACTAGAAAGCTGAGGTGTGAATAGGGGTGACCATGAGAGTAGGTTAAGTACCCTGTGCTATAAGAAGAAATAGAGATGTACAAGAAGTGTTCACAAAGTGTGCAGAAAGGCATCTACTGTGTCTTGTCACAGAGCTTCAAGGTTGATTCCAAAACTTCGGAGCTGCCGTTTTACTGCTGTGTAATCCCCCGCAAAGCATATGTTTTCTCTCCTGGTGTTCCTGCACAGAAAGAAATTCCCTTCTTGCAGTTCCTCCTCTTTACATCACTGGAGAGGTTTGTAGTAACAGACCTAAAGTTTCTAACTCTGCCCTTAAGGAATGTCGTTATTTGTAACGGTGCTGTTTGATGGGATTTCTGTCTCTGAAAATGCCTCTGAACATCTGGCGTGGAGATGTTATTGAAAAGAACATTAGAAAACTTGCAAAATCAAGCATTCAAGAGGGAGACTAGGGAAGCTGCTTGTGAGATGCCGCTCTGGTCTCAGAGCGTGCTCGGCAGCATCGTTACACAGTGAAGAGGGCTGAAGTTGGTGTAATAAACGATCTGCTTACATAAGGGAAAAGGATAAAATTGCTGCTGGAAATTTTGATTTAATTAGTGATATGGAAACAGAACTCATCTGTTAAGAACACTCTTGTGCCATATGCTGTTTATGAAATATAGATGAAATTGGAGGCTTGGAGAAGCATTCGTATAAGGAACTGACTTGCACATGGTTTCTTCAATAGCAAAATCTTCTGCAGAACCGTTTTTGCAGAACTCATTTCCTACACCCGAATCACCCCTCCCAGCATGAGCGATCTTTGCCTCTCACTTGGCAGCTGCTGCTGGGTAGTTCTGTGGGTCTCTCCCTCCTGCCCTTGAGGAGGCACTGTGGGATCTGGTGCCCAGGCTGGTGGCTACATGTCTTCCAGGGGTGGCAGATGCGCCGCCCGCCCTGGCCCTATGGCATGCGAGACCCCAACTCCTTCGGGCCTTCTGTATGGCCAGGCCTGGGCAGGCTGCTCCCGTATTGATTTCGCAAGATTTCTAATGTTCCTTTCAATAAAGTCTTCAGAGCAGAGCTCTTAATTTACATTGGTGGCTTTTTCAACCTTGTAGCCGAGAGAGAAATCAACTCTGGAGAAAGTTTCATATTTTTACTAGTATTTCTTTCCCTTTCTCTTGTGCCAGAAGCAATCCTAGAAATTGTGAGAAGAGATGTTGGGGCATTTTTTGTTTTCCTCCTTTATCTTATGTCGTTTCTTATGTGAGAAGCCAGGTGGCTTCTCTGGATTTGTCACTGTCTCAGCAGATGGTGAAAATTAATTACATACCCTACAGCTTTGACAGGTCTTATCACCTCTGTATATACTTGGTGCAAAAGTATAGACAAGCAGATGAAGACACTTCATGGTTTATTTGCCCAGCACTGTAGACTGCTGCTGATGTCTAAAGGGTGAGGAGAAAGGATCTGCATGTTTTCCTGTGCTGGGGCCTGTTGTTGGTGTCCAGCTGCGTTAGTCACCTGCCTCTGATGAGTAGCATCAGGATGCAACGGCATCTGGTTTGCATGGGAGAATAATCTGCACTGTGAGGTTTGCTGAGCAGGGGACCACTTCTTGATATGAATTTAGTGCAGAGTCTGCCATAATGGGCAAGACCCTGATCTGGTGGTGACTGATGTAGGTAGCTGAAATAAATGACCTGTTTAAAAAGCAGATTGGGAACTCAAGATTGTATGACTGAGGCTGGGGAAAGGGCACTGCTTGTGGGTAAGTACAAGTTAAAAACGGGAAACAGGAGGCAGTGTCAAAATGAGCCTGTGCAGAACAGGGCAAAGGGCTAGTGTCTATTACTGTGGTGCTGTTACTGCCCAAGTTTCTGTATGTCATGTTGGAGTATGTTATCTGTGACTGTTCCTTAGCCCTCAGCCATTGGAACTCCAACTTGGCGTGTAAATTAAGAGCTGTTATTTGACTATGGTAATTTAAATCGTGTTGTGAAATAGTCTTTAAAATGCTCTGTAAAATAGTCTCATATTTAAATTTATATTAAAGAGATTTTGCAACTTTTCATTTACCAGATAATTAGAGTAAACTATATCTTGTTATATACATCTGACTTTATCTTGCATGTTAAGACAGGAGGGTGAGGGGACGTACATGATTTCTCCACCATCTGACAAGTGCTATCCCTCTGCTCTCTGGTGTCACCTAAATCAATACAAGTTCAGCATCATTTATCCAGTGACACAGAGAAGGTCAGGGCTTTTGTAAAGACAGAGCAGAGCAGCCTGAGATATTTTAACAACAGAACTGCCTTTGGCTTGAGGTTTCATTGCACTAATTCTAGATCAGTCAAAACATAACAAAAAATCTCATCTCAGCATCATTTTCTTGGGGTTGTTTTTACAAAACATAATTTGAAATATACATTTTTGTAAAGAAACCTTCAAGTATTTTAGCTGTAATGAAGGCAAAATTATTATATTCTCAGCAAGCTGAAAGTTGGAAGTTTTGCAGTGAATTTATTATACTTAAATGTTTCTTTTTTTATAAAAAAGTTCAAATACTCTTTTAATTTTTTATTTATATAAAATAGATATCTTGTCAGTGTTTGTCAAGATAACCTTCAATATTTAATAGCAGCACAACTCTAGCTTATTGCATGCTTTAAAGGTTACCAGAGTACTTCGAAGGAAGTTTGTCTGTGTGTTACCCTCTAATACATGCCTATGAAATCTTTTATTTTAAAGGAACTTGCAGTGACTGGTTTTTATATATTTTTTTTTTTCTTCCTTTATTCTGTTTGCATGCCTGATCCTATATTGGATTTGGCTTTGTCAAGTGTATACACTTACATCTTAAATTGTTTGCTACTTTTACTTGTCCATTATGTTTCTCTTATGGGAGAGACCCATACATGAGTATCAGCACTGCCTGTGCTGATGAATTACCCCAAGTATTAGAGTACAACACTGATGCAAGGAGGAAAAATCCATTTTCCCCTTGGAAAACAATTCCATAGCAAAACTGGTATGAAATATAATATGGCAATCCAGTGAATAATACCCAAAATAAGACTTCGTCCCAGATATTCACTTTAACAATTTAATATCCTAACTGATATTTAAAATGGTTAGTTTTATTTCTGCAGTTATTTCATATTTCTTGCAGAAATTCCCATACTTCCTCCACGTGCGTCTTGCAGAATTCCTTTAAGGTTTGCGCTTTCTGTAACGTGGTCTTTGGTCCCTCGCAGCTTCTGAACCTGAAGCCGCCACCACCTCCGCGTCCCAGGAGCTGAGGGGCCTGGCAAGCAACGCGCTGCCGGCTCTCACGAGGCGGGAACATCCCCTTTTATCAGCGTGTGACCTTGGGAAAGACAAATTAAATTTATTCTCATTCGTAGGCCACATGTGGAAACCAGTTTAGCTAAGATGATTTACTTTGATTAAATTTGCAGGTCTTATTTTTCCTGTAAGTACTGATAAAGTTAGAAAAAGGCTTGGAGTTTGGAAAGATGGGACAATCTAATCCATTGGCACTAGAGACTTTATTAATTGGAGGAGGTGATCAATGCAAAAGGTGGACTATATGAGGAAAATTTGTTGATTTGTACTTTAGAACCTCATTTTTCATTAAATCTTAATCCCATTTATCGATGCAGCTTTTGTCCCAAGTGTACATCCCCTTCTAATTACTGAATCTTAATCTCTTAAGTAAAGCATGCAAAAAGAGCTAAGAAGAAAAGTAAACTTGTCGGTCAGGTTATGAGTGGATGTTAAAGCTTTAGTGGGGGTTTCACAGACTGCTTCTATTTCAGGATTTTCTCTCTAACCAAATGGCTGATGCTATCGGGGAAAAAAGAAAATAGCAATGTTAGTCATGCCCTTAGAAAAACAACCAGACAAACAAAAACCTCACACCCCTCGAAGGACCACATGCAGTTAGGATGTGTGTCACAGACTGCTCTGGCTGTGCCTGGGAGCTGCCCTTGTTGGAGGGGCCGCTCGGCTTCAGCTGCCTCGGCGAGCTGCGGGCACCGCGCTCGTCTCCAGCCACAGCCGTCCGGAATCCAGCACTGCGTACGGATTCTTGCGTACGGATAAATCCAGTCCTCTGTGTGGAGGGCTCCAGTGGGCTTGGAAAGCTTTACAATTCTGCATGTGCTGTGTAATTTGGTAGTCAAGGGTATGTTAAAACAGATTATATTTAACTAGGGAAATGTGAAATGCAAATGTGATATTCCTCCTCCTTGAAGTAAGAGATGATGTGTAATACCTTTGGGCCCATGTAACGCCCTTCCCTTCTAATGAAGGGAGGAGGCTCTGCGTTACTGTGGAGAGCCCGCTGTGCTGCAGCGGGTACCTGGCACACGGGGCCTGCGGGCTTGGACATGTCACAGCTGCAACTGGCCCTTCTTCCAGGCACTCGTTCCGCGTAGCAGTCGAAGGTGAGGCTGCTGCAAAGCAGATTCACTGTACAGAAGGCAAACTGTAAATACCCGAACTGGGTTCTTGGCAGCACCAGTCTCCTAAATGGAGGAGTTGCTCCAAACACCTTTTTTGTTGAGCTGCCATGAAAAAGTGGTGCATCTGCTGCAAACAAGGTTCAGGGTGACTTAAAAACACATACAGTCTTTAGCGTATTCAGCAGCCATGGTGATAGGAACGTGCCCTGCTGTTCCGCAAGGGACATCATCTTAACGATGCATAAATTTCAGAGTAGAACTCTAAGTGCTATGTTTTCTACATTATAACATCTATTGAATAGTAAAACTGTCACATCATTTTCAGTAGACTTGATTATAAACTTTTGTCTCTAGAGTTTTATTTTCAATGTTTCCTTACCAAGCTTTAGACTGATGTCTAGTCAGTCAGGTGTTCAGATAGCTGTATGAGACTTCTGCAAAGGTCAGTCTTATGGAGACTTCTTGTCTGGCTGGCTTTTAAACTGAGAGGAAAAGTCACAGGACTGAAATAAGGAGAAACTAAAATAAAAGGCAAACAACTTTGCTGTCTTTTGTAAACAGTAATAGTAATAAAACCTGTTTTTTTTGTTGTTGTTGTTTTTGGCTTTGTGAATACTTTTACTATAGAGAATACAGAAATCCTGCAGGCTCTGCAAACTGAAGAGTGAGCCTGCTGGGAGTTTGGGTGTGTGAGAATTTGGCTATGATGAGTCTGATGTTAATTATTTTAATAAAAGTTCTATATTAAGTTGTCTTAGTAATGACTTTATCTCTACATGAACCAAACCAACACCTCTTTTCTCTGTCCTTTTGCATGTTATCCACATGCCACTGATTTCCTTTCCCTCTTAGTATTTGCAAACTTGCTGACACTTTTTTGTGTGTGGGGGGAGTGATTTAATTATTGAATTCATATATATGTTACTGTATGGCTGTATTGTCTTCAGGGAAAATATTAGTAGCTCTAATTAGTAGCTTCTGTTTCTGCAGAAGTGAACAAGAAGTGGTTGCTGCTTATTACTCTTTTAATAGATATCACAAAAATGACATGTTTATGTTCATGCAAGTTTAGTTAGTTGCTAACTCCAAGTCATTTGACAGCTTGTAAAACACTAGCATGGCGTACTCTGGACAGACATGACTGTCACCTTGAGAGACTGTACTTTGAAAGCAAGATTATAGTTATGAAGAAAAATATCAAATGTCCTTTTCCATAAATAATATGTAATTATTCAAATATAGTTATACTCAAATTTGGTCCTGACTAGACTGCAGAAATGAGTGGTTTGAGGGACCTGATTTTTTTTTTCCTGCTCTAAGTAAACAGTTCACAGTGATTTCTTTCAGATCAGTCATCATTGCAATGTATTCACAAAAATTAAGAGAATTAGGAGTGTTGCCAGCAGATCTGGGCCGAGGATCCTTTCCATTTATTCAGCAGTGCTGAGGCCACAGCTGCAGTGCTGCATCCGGTCCTGGGCTTCTTAGTACAAGAAAGACACGGATCTGCTAGAGGGCATCTGCTGAAGAGCTACAAAAATGATGGGGAAACTGGAGCATCTGTGAGAGGCAGTGAGAGCTGAGACCATTTAGCGTGGAGAAGAGAAGGAAAATCCTGTTAATGTGTATAAATTTCTGCTGGGAAAGTGTTAAGACTCTTAACTCAGAGACCCTTCTCAGGGGTGGTGGTGCCTGGTGACAGGACAAGAGGCTGTGTGCACAAATTGAAACACAGGGAATTCCTCTTGAACACGAGAAAACCCTTCTTTAATGAAAGGGAGGCTCAAGGTGAGTGCCAGAGAGATTGTGGGCTCTGGGTCTCCTTTGCAGTGGTCAAAACCTGCCTGGCCAGGGTCCTGTGCAACTGCTCTAGCTGACCCTGCTTGAGCAGGAGGTTGGGGCCACATGTTCTCCAGAGGTCCCTCCAGCTCAGCTCTTACAGGATCTGTTATCTCTACAGAAAACTGATGTGTATCAAGTACGTGAGAGGGAGGAGAGGGCACTTCTGCTGCTTGTCATTCTAGTGCAAGTCACAGCTGGGCTGCTGTTGTGTCGTGGGCTTCTTCTGTGTGCGCCTCTAGGAAAGGGCCCTTCAGGAGCTGTGGGTGGATAAATTCAGTCCCAAGCTGTCAGCAGAGTGCACAGGCACAACTGGAGAGCTGCTAAATTCATTCAGGTTGTGACAGGAAGAACAGCAGACAGCTAGAGAGCCTTCGAGTGAAATGCTAGACACCGATGAGTTTAGCATGTCTCAGTCTGATGGCAGAGGAGTTTGGACAGGGGAACAGCAGAGGTTTTAGGTTGGGTGCTGTTTCCCCTTGTTAGCTAGGGGCAGTTCAGCATCAAGGAGCTGCTTTGGAGCTGAGGCTGGTAGCGCAGCTGGCCACAGATCTCCTCCTCTCCTGGGGACAGGAGGAGCATGTTGGTCAGTGCCCTGTGCACTGAAGCTACCTCAGACATACTCAAGTCAAGGCTGTCACTGTGCACAAGGAGAAAGGGCAAAGCATTTCTCCCTTAGAGTTGGTCAGTGCTAGAGGAAATCTTAGTGTAATTGAACTTAATGCCTTGAATCTGATTATGTAATACCCTCATCAAAATGTAATGTGAAAGCAGATGAGAAAACCTGCTTATTTGAATATACAGCAACGCTAAGCTTTTTGGCCATAGGTGGTGAAATAAGGAGGTTAATCAACCTTGAGTTGTTTGACAAGGGCTTTTGTCAGTCTGTGACGTTGGAGTCACTTCTGGGAAATCTCACTCTCCTCGATGACTTCTGTGTGCGGTAACCAGCGTAAGCACCTTCTGCGTGGGAACAAAGTCTCTGCCTGTGAAAGATTCGATGGAATCAGCCCAGTGAGAGTCTGCTTCCCAAAACCTCTGCGAGTGATTTTCTGCAGCTGGCAAACAGCCAGCTTGAGCGCTCACAATAACGATGAAGAAAATGCAGAAGGGAGAGAAGGGAGGCTAGGAATGAGAATCAGGACATAGACACTACTGTGATGTCTTGAAACAAAAAGATTTCAAAATAAATTTGAAACAATTTTTTTTTTTTAAAGTAGGTTATTTGAATCTTATTTTTATAGTGTCAGGATGCTGGATAGAGGCACCTTCCTCCCCACCCTAGTTCAAGAGCAGCTGGAAAGCAAACTGTTAATGAAGTAGCCCCTAGCTCTAGGAAATGCCTCTTGTTATTTGTTTGTTTGTTTGAAGTAATCCCTGTAAGTTATGCAGATTGAATTGTGTGCTATTAGAAATGGTTGGAATATGGAATAAAAATAGTGTTCCTCTTTTTTCACTTAAAAGTGCTTAGCCTGTTTTGTGTATTATAGTCTTTTATAATAAGGAATAATTGGCTAAGCCTGGCCTAATATCACTACTTATATATTTACAGGAGAAAAAAAGGAAGGAGAAAAATTAGGAATTCACTTAGGAAGTGATGGCAAGGGTTTAATTCGGACAGGTCCGTGAAGTTTCTGTAGTAGCTGCTGAAGCCAGTAAAAGTGCTTATGATTAAAATTCTAAATAATTTTGTTAGTGTGGGGGCATCTTCTTTTCCACATTTTTTTAGACTGTCAAGCTCCCTCTAAAAGCTTGTCTTCCTGTATAAATACATACAGCTAGCTTATTTACATGAGAGAAAAACAACATTCTCTTCATATGAAATATTTTGATATATCTAATACTGTATCTCCTGTATACTTCCAAGTGCTATTTTTTTCTTGTATTTTTTTTTTTAAAAAATCATATTAAAAATCAGCCATTTGTTTTGTTGTTAATCTAGGTAGAATGTTATGAGAAAAAACATACTTTGCTCTACCACATTCATCAGAGAGTCATTGTAATTTTAATTTCAGATTAGCACTTAAGAGTGACTCTTTAAAACTCACCTCCCGACCCAGATGTTTGGAATGGAGTATATTCAGAAGACTGAATTCTCCTATTATATGCCAAGACTATTTCTTCGGAGTTTATTCTGCTCTGCTATTTGATGCTAGGTGGTCCTTGGTGGTTAATAATTGCCGTTTATTTTAGTTGCTAACTTCAAGTTCCTAGCTTGCTTTTTTTCCATACTGAAGAATTAGACTCTTTAAAACACAGCATCTATCATGTATATGCTGTCCAAACCAGTCTTGCACCCACTTTCCATCCCCACCTTGTATCCATTTTCCATTATCCACTTTCCATCCCCCCATTACATATTGTATTATCACAGTGTCACTCTTATGTGCAGTAGACAGTGCTTACATATTCCGTACTGCTTGATATTGCTTTCTCAGATTGCTGCTGCTGGGAAGGGCTTTATGAATGTCTTCTGTGCTTTAATGTCGTTTCAAACTCTTTTAATCCTAAATACATTTTTTCACAAGGAAATGGAAAATGAGATGTGTGTTATGATTTTATGCACAGAATTTTGATCCCAGAACTTTACTAAGAACCTAAGATAAATTGAATGCTGAAAAAAAAAATCTAGAATTCAGTTAGCATGTAAAAGAAATGTGAAACATAATTATAGCTACTCATGAAATTTAGGATTCTATCAAAACATGTGCAGGGAATAAGGCTGAATCAAACTGCATTTTGTAAATTTGCACTTCAAGAAATGAAGAAGAAGAATGAAAAAAAACCCCAACAAGTCTTCTAGCCATCTATTTAGCCACCTACTCTTGGCCTTTATGCAGTCATTAAAATTAGATATTATCCTCTTGTCCTCCAGGTGGACATGAAAGTAGACTTTATGGGTAATGATACACCCAAGCAGGGCTTTTAATATGTGTCTATATTGTACCTACATGACCTCATGTTGTAATCACTGGGTATGCAGAATCTTTTAAAACATTCAGTGTCCAAAATAAGTGAAATTACATTACAGTACCTTGATTCTCCCGTCTTACACAACTGTTTTATGTTGGCTGCACTAATCTAACCACAAAAGTGTCTTTTATCTTTAAGCTTTTAACTTTGTCTTTCCTATATGTTTGCCATGTTCATATCCCATCTCTGGATACTTCGGAAGGACCTTATCCTTCCCAGTTAGAGATAACCTCGCATTTTGACCAGTCTCATCAGATGTGAGAATCTGGTATTAAATTCTGGTTAACTATTCAAGTGCTTGAAGATCCCAACTGAGTATTATACTTGCTATATTTTTTGGATTATGTCTTTGATCTTAGAAAACATAAATGACTTGTGGCTTTCTTTTGAGTACTACCACCAATCTGGAAAAGAATGTGCAGGGCGTTTGAGAAGAAAAATGAAAAAATCAGGAAAAAAAAGAGAGATAGGAAAGAGAGATGAGAGAAATGGTTATCATGGGGCAATTTTTTTTTTTTTTTTTTTTTTAGAATCTGATCATCATCTAATGGGCAGGTCTCAAAGGAATGACTTGTCTGTGTAGTGTGTGTGCACACAGGTATTTTCAGTAGCACGTGCTCACACAAAACAGCTTATGTCAGTCTGAATATAATTTTCAAGTTAACCATATAAGTTATTTTTAGATATCAAACAGTCCTATGATCTGTATGAAATAGTTATACTATATATTTTATGTGTCTGCAGTCATTCCTATTTTACATAAGCTAATATAATTATATTAGCTACACATTAAAAGCATTATAGGGAATGCATGCATTTGCAAAGTATTTTGCTTCTGTTTTTTCCGTGTGACTGTCTTTGAAAATGTAAGAGCTCTGAAGTCAGCTAGCACTGATGTTTGCTATAATGTTTTTATACTCTTATAATTTGCTTTTAGACTGAATTATGGCAAACCATGGTTTTTTGCATGTTGTTTTGCTTGTTTGCTATGTTGTCAATATAGTAAAGGAACTGTATGAAAATATTTAATCAAGAGGAGAAATTAGGACAGTGTATATATATATGTATATACAGTCAATGAGGTTTTTTTAGAACTAGTTTAAATTATTTAACGGATTAAAAAAGTAATTCTGTTAATGTATAAATTGTGCAATAGGACTTTCCTAATGGTTGTATTTGTTTAAAAGCTTCCTGAAACTAAGATGCTAATAAGATGTAAAACCAGATACCACAGATAATATAATATAATACTATAGAATACATGCATCTCTGCACACATATTCATAGGCAGACGTGGTTATTTTTGCTGAAGAAAAAAATAGCTGCTATCACTGAAGACCTTCCCAGACTAGAATCGCATTGCAAGGTAAGAGAATCCGTTCAAAGGACTCTTTTGTAACTCTCCGTCACAAAGAATCTGTTTTACTCTGATAGCCGCCGTCCTGACAGTCAAGTGACAGATTTTGTTAGGCGTTTTGAGCAGTCCATTAAGTATAGCACCTCCATTTTTTGCATGTTTTGAGTTGCCCACTGCGTGAAAAGTAGAGTCACAGTGGGAAGCTGGAAGGGAATGGGCCTCCAGAAGCGTTTCGTGTTTATTGGGTGCCCGGCTGTAGTGAAGCAGTGTGCAGAAATAATTCTGATTAGGCTTGGTCAGTCAGGCTACAGAATCAGAACCATCCCTTCTGCGTTCAGCTCTAACATTCAGAGAACAACCTCCCCTTAAACATAGCTGAACTAACAAGCAAAAAAAAAAGAGACTAAAAAAAAAAAGCTGTTCAATCTGTTATATTTCAGCTATTTTCTTCATATTGTGTACTGTCAGAAACAGAGGGGAACAAATAACTAGGGTATGGCATTAGCAACGAGGATTGTCTTTTTCATGATTTCAGAAGGAATGATTGAAGCTAAGAAAATACCAATTTGGAAAATTGAGCTTTTGCAAGAGTTAAATGGTGCTAAGTATGAATAATAGATTAATATTGTACCACATTTGTGGTGTGCTAAGCAGCTAATCGTTTACATTTCGTGTCAGCTGGTGTCATTAAAGTATACAGCTGTAAATGTGCAATTAAAAAGGAGCAACTTTCAATGGCAGAGGTTTTGCCTAATCAAGACTGCATTATTTGATGGTAAACCTTCAGATTTAAAACAAGTCACCCATAATTGTAATTTCTGTTTTTCTGAGGCTCTAGGATTCTCCACTAAGTTAGTGGCAGCTTTCGCAGCAGGCTGGATTTGTGACGTGGGAGCTCCGTTAAGAGGCTCTGGTTCTGCTTCGTTCTGTTGAAGAGGTCAGGTGGCTGCAGTCAGTGCTGAGCCTCCCTGGCAAGCTGTTGTGAAGGAGATTCTTTTACGTACAGATTGTGCTTTTGTGAAGAAAAACATTATTTTAAATAAACCATGGAAACAGAACAGGTTTCAAAGGTGCAAAAGAAGTTACTGTTCTAAACTAATGCTGTTGCTTGTCTGTGCTGCCAGAATAGTTAGGCTATTACCTATAAAAAGCAGCTAGAAACATTTTTTTATTTGAATTAAAAAATCTTTATTTTGTGACAGAACAGAAATTAGAGATTTTCAATAGAGTTTCTTTCTTAAAGAGCTGAAATCATTACTATTCTGAACCACTGTTGCTTCAAGGTAGTTGTTTGGAAAGCAAAGAGGATCCACAGAGATTCATGTGAAGTGAGAAATTGGTGGTCCAGTTTTCCCTGGGCCAGGCACATTCAGCTCTTCTTCAACTCTTTTCATTTATTTCCGAGCATGGATAAATTTGCTGGCTTGTATTGGAATTTCACCTGTCAGCGTAAATAGCCACTTTTGCAGTAATCTGCCTCTCAGGCTCTGCTGCTGGAGAACTGTGCTGCGCTGCTGGCAATTCATCAAATAGCACGTAAAGGAAATGAGAAACAAGGCCTCTAAGTTAGAAGAGGCAAAATACTTGGTTAGGGGGAAATTCTGGATAAGGAAACATCCAGAGAAAAATCATTGTGGATTAGACTGGCTGCATTGTTTAGGTGCTGTGTAAAATGAGGAACTATAGGGTTGTTGTTTTCTTAGATAGAAGTCACTTTTTAAAATGAACAGGAAAAAAAAATTAATTCACTGAGCATCATTTTACTAAAAGATTTATGTAGCTAAGCAGATTTAGCTCTGCTTTTAAATAAATACAGGGAAATGTTTAACCTGTATTGTATTGCCACAAAGCCCGTGCTGATCACACAGAAGCTTGGGAGGTCCAAGGACAAAGGGATTGGCTGCTGGAAACAGCTCTTTTCTGCACATGCTTCTGCACCCAGTCCAGCAACAGCACAATTTTGTCGGGATTACAACAGGAAGGAGAGAGTGTTAGCAGTTCCGAGATCTCACTAATAAGAAAATGGGAAGAGGACCATGTAGCTGCATGCTCAAGGTAGTAGCCAGTTTACCTTTTCTCTTTCTTTTGGATGGTTATTTAAATAGTTACAATTAGTACCTTAGTATCGATAAGTTCGTTTATTTGAACAGGGGAATTGTAAGGATATGAAGTTTAAATGGAATTATGTCGGGAAGGGGGAATAAACCTGTGTATTTTACTGAAGCACTTGTCTTTGCTTAGTATTCTAGGAATTACAGTCAATACAGCTATAATTTATTTGGTATCTGGGGAGGAAGGACATTACTTTGCAAGGTATTAAAGATAAATGAAACTCAGATTCGATTTTCTTTATTGTAATATATTGGACTAACTTAAGAAAAAATAGCACATTGTTTTGGAGGCTATAAATATAATCTATGTTAGACTCTGTGCCTTAGTAAATGTATATGTGAGGATGTGTATATGAGAAATGGAAAACAGAGCAATTATTTCCGGTGTACTTTCAGGATATTTTTTTCTGTTCCTAGGTTGTCAGAATCATCAGGGATTGGTAACTGCCAGAAATAAGATAGATAGCACAGAAAGATGGATTACTGGCTCAACCAACAGGGTGCTTTCTGCTTTTCAGAGGACTACTCATCAGTCCTTAATTCTGAAAAAAAGAATGACATGAGACTGAATAGTGGAGCTCTGTACTACTGAATAGCATAAAACTGTGCTTAAATATCACAGAAGAAGAGAATGGTTGAGGTTGGAAGGGAATATAGTTAAGTACATTTTACATATCACAAAGGAAAGTTTTTTTCAGTTCCCTGGGATTTTTTTTTGTATTAAATAACTTTGCAAGTCACTGTAAATAAAAGGAAATGCTGAATTTATATATTGCCTTTTCTACTACTTTCAAGGTTTCCATTAAGAATATTAGAATGTCTTATTTTTTAATTACTATACTAAAATCATGTGGCCAATCTGTTTGTAAAATGAAATTCTTTTTGGAGGGGATGAATTTTTTATGCTTGAACTTTTTGCATAATGTTGTGTTAGCATCTTTGCTCTTTTAATTCTCCATTGTGCTTGTCTGAAGTCTATCCACACTTACTATATATTTGCATAAATGTTTTTAAAGCAACTATGCTATTTAAATTTTACCTTTCTCACATGTTTTTAAACAAAGCGTTATACAGTCATTAATGCTCAGGTGCTGAAGAATAACAAGTTTATATTACCCATCTACAGCATGCTAATAGTAGAAAGAAAATTACAAATTACTTAAGCACAAATATGTCTAATACATGAGAACACATGTCTTATTTAATCCTTAGACTTTTTGTAAAGCAAGTTGGTTTGGGATATATTTTCAAACCATTCCCTTTGCTCCTCGTCTTTCCTTTTGTTTTGTTGTGTTTTGATTCATATTCTCGTGGTGTTCTCTAAGGGTGCGAATACTCCTCTATTAATTAACAAATGTGGACATGGAGGTATCCTGGCCCCCATAAAATAAGTGCAACTTTTCGCATTGACTTCCAAGACATTCAAAGTACAGTCTTCTTGTGGCCTGCCTGTGAATAAAAATTCCAAGTTTTATGTTGACTTTCAAAGGGGGACACAAAGTGCCATACAGTATATTAGCAAACCAAGATTGCTTCTTTGCTGTTTCATATATATACCTGAGCTAATTTTTGGACGTTCAAGTGCTCTTCTGTGTGTGTTCTACACAACTCATGGGCAAGGGTGTTTCATTGGAGTTTCAAGCTTTTGTTAAGCTCCCTCCTAGGAGACTATCAGAGAAAATAACCTCACAGAGAAAGAATCTGGTCATGGACTGTAAATAGGTTAAAGCAGCAGATGTCAAGAAGAACTATAGCAAATATTTATTTTTGGAGCAGCATGAATGTAGTCCAGACATCCGAAGAGACTGGTATCCTGACTGTTTCACACACAGCAGTTCCAAACAGTGCAGCAGTTGTTGTGGTGCAGTTTCTTTTCCTCAGTAAAATATGAAAAATGGCAATTTGTTGAAGTACATCCCAAGTTGTCTATATTTATTTCAAAGGTGTAAGTGAAACCATCTCCTCTCTTTCCCCTCCCCATTTTTCTTTAAAATGAGTCTTTGAGCTCTCTGCGAAAAGACGGTCTATGGACCTGCAGAGCTGTGGGTTTGGCATGGAGTCTCCTGCACGTGGGTTTAAGACCATGCCTGACGTTTAGAAATATCCCCTGAAGTTACATCTGTTCTTTACTACTACTAGAAGGACGGCAGGGACAAATCTGTGCATCAAGGAAGGCTGATGGGCGAGAACTGCCCTGCCTGCATGTTGCAGGCTGTTTGAAAAAACGAGTCTCGTCCAAAGTAGGCTGCCCAAATTGCACCCGGCATAATCTCAGTTTCCTCTGGCTGCTGTGTAGTCCCAGCAGCCGTAACGTGGAGCCGTTTAGTGCTGTGGGTGCCGGGTGAGACCGCAGAAGCGGCGCTGCGGCCTGCCTGCGCATGGGGCGTGCGGTGTCGGCATGCGGTGCCGGGGCGGCGCAGGGCGCTCCGTGGGTGCAGGGCCTCGTCGCGGGGGCCTGCGGGTCTTTGTAGGAGCCTCATGCCCCCGCAGCAGGTTCAAGTGCGAGATCAGGGCTGGCCTAGGCCAACTGGGGTGGTTTCTGTTTTACCAGTGGCGGCTCCAACTGGAAGTATCACTGGGGTGGGAATTGAGTGCCCGGGTGAGGCTGAAGGCCACGATGTCAGCCGCCCAGGCCGGAGAGGTGAGCGATACACGCCGAGCTGGCAGAGTTACCAAGATAACGTGTTCCTCGCGGGGCTTTGCTGTGTGAGAGCAACAAGCTGGTCTGAAAGAGCATTTTAGAGAGTCCTGTATGAGCAAATGCTTTTTGCTACTGGAAGAAACAGTTATGAGAGAGTTCTGGTCAAAGTTAAGGCTTTGCCAGATGTCAGAGCAATTTCACAATAAAAAAAGGGGGTTTTTTAATAAATTTTCTGAAAGAAATTATGTGATGACCACTGATAAAATTGACATGAAACTAAACTCATCTTTCCAAGTCACCGATGTAAAATTTTCTCTATGGTGCTATGCAGCCATAAAAGTAAATAACAAACTATTATTACTTTTCTAAAGATAAGTTTCATATTTTAATGCGCAATGTATCTGAACACAGGTGGCTTGACTGGTGCTTCTCTGTGGCTTTCAGCTCGCTGAATAAGGGCTGCTTCTAGTGTCGGCATAGCTGAGTTTGCCGATGGGCACATGTGAAGTAAAGGACTCTACAGGGAGTTCTCAATTAGAAGCTTTTGGAGGCTGACTTTCAAAATTTCTAATCCCACTTGAGCCTTTCTCACTTATAAGTTCAACTCTACACAAGCTTAAGCATGGAAAAATAAGCAACAAAATTTGCTTTTTCTCAAGAAAACCTCAATCTATTTGAAATAGTGGCCTAACATAACTAATGGTAGGAAGAGGGAGAGGAACCGAATGAAGAATTCCTGTGAGCAGTGGAATGAAGCAGCGCTTGATTTCCAGGCAGCCCCTCTCTCCTGGTGCTTCCTCATGGCTTGTTCGAGGTATTGACATGGAAGGCTTGGGTGTCTGTGGCGGCTATTCCCTTCCTCTTCTGCACTAGGACTTAGGATAACCACCAGGAGGGTGGGAGACCAGGCTGCTTCCGACCAACCATAAGCTCAAATCTCTCACTTCCTCGTG
The DNA here is from genome assembly GCA_003342815.1 of Eudromia elegans. NCBI lineage: Eukaryota > Metazoa > Chordata > Aves > Tinamiformes > Tinamidae > Eudromia > Eudromia elegans. The sequence goes on from PTEX01000040.1 coordinate 2,818,889, forward strand.
AAGTGCTGTGAACACAACTTGTCCTGCAGTAGAGGTGCCACCAAAGATGCCTTTGATCGTGAGGAGACAGAGATACCCAGTACCGTTAAGCTGGGTTACTGAGCTTCAGAAGGATGTGGTTGGATTTCCTGATGGCTCAGTCAGCATTATCTCTCTGAAGCTCTCACAAGCACTGACTGTTTTTCATTCAGTAATATGAAAAACTGGTGTGAGCTGGGCTGGTTGATCTGATGGGAGTGGCTGTGTTTACGATGCTAAATGGAGGTAATTTTGAAACTTAGGAGTCTTAGTTTCTTTCCTAATGTTTCTTACTTTTCCTTCAGCTCCATGTTCTTGGAAAAATACCATTCTCCTTAACTTTGCTTAAGCTACATTGAACTTAGTATTTCGGCTATATCAAGACATGATGTATATGTTGTTATTTAATAGCAAGTGTTGTATATTATTTCAGGCTTTTTTTTTTTCCCCCAGGCTGGACCATAACATAAAGACCTGCAATACAGAGAATAAGAAGGAAAGCAAAGATATAGAGAATCCTGCTCTGAGTAAGTAACTTCATTTTTTCCTGCTAAGTTTTAATGTGGCATGTTCTCTATGAGAACAGAAGCTACTGGCATGATGTTTACATGCTATCAGGAAAGTCATATAATATATTCTGCATTTAGCTGCATTTCCATGTTTATCTGGCTAAACAGTTTGTGATTAGTATGTTTTAACATGTCAGCTCAGCGTCTAAGTGAGGGGCTCAAATCCAATATATTAACTAGAAATGCATCTAGAAATATTTCATAGCCTCACATATTTGAAGGTAAACCTAATTGTCTCTGATGTTCATAGCTGTAGAGAACAGATGTCAGGAAAACAGTTGCTGTAAAATAGAAGCTGGAAGAGTCTGGGGATATTTTGTGCTGGAAAAAGGCTTCCTGTACCGCAGGTCACAGTTTTGGTGATGGCTACATTATGAATTCTTTAGTCCCATGGTTCAGACTCGAAGGTTATCATGCCTGTTTTGGAAGTTTTGAAGTAAGCTTTTCTTGTAATCCTTTCCCTCACCCACTTCTCTCTTGTATTTGAGCATAAATCCCTCAGCATAGGAACAGAGATAGCCTTACTTGAAGTTACTGGTAGCTGCTGAATAGTCATCTGTTTTTTAGTATATGACTTTCCTAAAAGAAAAAAAATTATTTTGGGGTCTTGAATGCAGTATTGTGTACAGTCTTCTGGAACAGACCTTTTTTATAGTGTGCGTAGGCGTGGATAGCTGCACAGTGCTTTATCCCTCGTTTATGTGCTCAGGCAGACAGAACATCCGAAAACACCAATAATAGGTTTAAAACACAGAAAGCAGGAAATATGCAGTGAAAGCTATTGTCTTCTGAACTGTACATGGGTGATGGTGCTAAATGTATGATTTAGGACATGCTTTTTTTTTTAAAGAAAAAAACCCCTTTTTTTATTTTCTGTCTTTCTACATGGTTCTTGTGTTAGTTGCTCAAGAGTTAAATGTAGCTTTCTGTAAAGAGGACTGTTACTGTAAGGTTTTCAAACTGAACTGCTCTTAAAAAAAAGGATAACCATTGAAGGTTTTGAAAAGCTTTTTTGGTTGGCAACCAAGCTAGGGAAATTCTGAGGTTCTTGGCTTTGCTGGCAGTTACTCTTGCTCACCAGGATCCTGGCACCCTATTGCAGAGCCCTTGTTGCCTCCATAGCTCCAGTTCTGTCCGGCAATGCCACCATACAATAAGTCCCCTGAGGCTACTTGGATGAGTGACAATCAGCCAGCTCCAAAGTGACAAGTGTTTGAATGTCTAATTGGGTCAGTGCACAGGTGCCTGCTCCTCATGAGTGAGATGTTCTAGCTTTTCTCTGTGGCATTTTATTGGTTCTTCTCATTTCTTCTCTAGTTGTAAAGCGCTAACTGTCGATGCTTTGGTGCAATAGAACAGGCAGTATAACAGGCCCTACGTTAGACTGCTCTGGTTGAGCTAAGCTTACCACACGAGTGTTGACTTCATGAGAGGCATGAGGAATAGATGCTCTCAAATGGCAGATGGATGCTTACAGTGTCACTGGCAATGTAGTGATTTGACTGTTGAGAACAAATATATGGTCTTAATCTGTTTGTTATGTAGTTCTCATACTGGCTAGATTTTGAGTCTTGGGCATGAAAAAATGCATGAGAGAGAAAACCAACTGATTTGGGCTGTTTGGGCTGTAGTTGCTTAGTCTGGCCTAAGTCTAATGAACAAATTGCTTTCATTGATGACAATCACACAGTCAGTAGATGTGCAAGAGAAGTGTTTTATCATATTGAAGGTTTAGTCTGTCCAAGGAAAACAAGGGATATTAAGCTGCCTTTTGTCTCTTCTTAAGAGAATTGCAGAATCTTTGTGTTGGAAGGGGCTAGTCCTCACAGTATAAAGGTTTTTCCTTATGTCTGAGTGGAATTTGCTGTATTTCAGGTAGTGACCATTGCTTCTTGCTGTTTCACAAGGCAGCACTGGGAAAAGTCTGCCATCATACTCCCTGCAATCTGCACTCAGATATTTATGCACATTGATAAAATCTCCCTGATCCCTCTGTTCTCCAAGCTGAACAGTCTTGTGTCTCTTTGCTGGGACTCACGTGTCTGCATCTTTCTTGTGATGGGGAGCCACGACTGGACCCAGCACTCCAGCTGCAACCTCACCAGTGCCGAGGAAGAGGCAGGATCTCTCCTTGCTCCTTGCAGTGCTGAAGGAGCACCAAGGATGTGCCCCAACTCCTTCCTCACTGTCATTTCCCCTCAAGTGACAGATCATATTGGTCTGATCTGCTTGCAGAGGCACAACTTGAAAACATAATTTCTTTACTACCAAATCTTCCTTTTTCTCTTTCTATGTACAGTCTGCCAGATGACTGCCTTAATAGTTTCTACCTCTCTTTTCAAGCCTGATCAAACACTCTTGGGGCTTGTTATCTTTGGCCAGCCCGTGGTGCTGCATGTGCTGGTGAAAGAAAGTGCCTGAGGACAGGTAAGGAGGGAACTTAGTTGGAGGTGTTTATCAACAGAAGATAAGATTAAAAATAAAAAGCTAGTCCAGCAAAAGACTATGTTTTCAAATAGGTAGGCACCAAGCACCAGATTTTATTTTATTTTTGAGGAAATTTTCTTTTTCAATCCTCTGAATGTTTTAAAAATTCTGTTTTGGGAGTTTCACATTGTGTCACTTACAAAATGGAATATTTTCCATTTCCAATCCATGCTGTGCTACAGGTGTGTTCTGATCTGGTCTGTAGATCTGTGGACTTCTTATGAACAAGAAGTGCTAATGTGTTCCAAGCATATGGTTTTGCTTTCCATTCGGGACAAGTCTATGAGGGAGATTCTTCTATATGAACTTCATGTCTCCAAGGGAGAGATAAATATCGAAAGCTTTTCCTGCAAGAAGATATCCAGTTTATTGAATTTCTGAGCTATTAATAACACATACTTTCCCTTGTGTGAATGTGAGAGAGAGAGGAGGAAGAAGAGGTAAACTTGAAACCAAAAGCTTTTCGTGGAAATAAAACAGTCTTTCCCTTCCGGGTATCACTCAAGGGCTGAAGAAGCAATCAGTAACAGATCCCAGCACTTCCCTGTCTCTGTGTTCTTTTTCTGCCCCTTCCTCTGTCTTTTCTTCTTTTTCTTCCTGATTGTCTTTACCCAACAGGTGCTTCTCACAACTGCAGGCCTATGAAATGCCCTTTGGGGATATATATATATATATCTCAAATATCAAATATATATATTTGATATGGATATCAGCCATTATCAAATGGATATCAAATGGATATCAAATGGTGAATATCAGACAATCCTACTCTTGTAGTGACTGTTTTTATTGTATTTGACCTAGGGTAGGTACTTATAAATTCCACTGATTTCACATTATCGGAAGTTTTCAAAAACTTACCAAAGTTTTTTTCTTTTTTCCCCTATGTTATATATATATATGTTATATTTTATTCAAGAGTACCTCTGTTCAATGAAACAGAAAACCCCTCCAGCTTCGTAGCAAACACGGTGGCTGTGGCTTTGGGGTATACACAGTTGTGAGCAATTAGTGCTCAAAACATGTGTGCTATTGTAGCAAATTACAGTGAAAGAAGTATGGAAATAATTTAAAGATAGAAAAGTCCAGAGATGACTATGGAAGAAGGGGCTATAGTATTCTGCACAAAGGATAATTTTCTTTATTGAGAACAAACAAACTAGGTTATAATATGGAAAGTGTTTAACGATGGTTAAATCTTGTTTATTTTGTTTTTTAAATGTGGCTTTCATTAGTTTCATATAAGTTAAGGTATCTGATACTTTTATTCCAACTACAGTTTAAAAGAGCCCTTCTTGATCCCTCTTCCCCTTCTTCCTACATGTGTACTTGTATTCCAGTATTTTATAAAATGATGGAGAATTCAGAGGCAAAGTTATGAGGAATAGAGATTTAAGCTTCCAAAGTATATTTCATTTTCACTGTTTCTCCCTTTTTAAAACTATATTTATAGATAAAATATGATAATTATCTTTTAAGTTAAAACATTTATCTTTTATTCTTAGTAACACACCTGGTACTCTGTTTTTTTCTGCTCTTTTTTAGCTACTGTGTTGCTAGGGCATCCTCAGATACAGTATTACAAAGTACCGAGTGGGAGAAGGTCCCAGTGAAGTGGGAAAAGCAGGGAAATTATTTGTATTAAGATCTGAGCATATGAGAAGTAATATTTGAGCTAAATTAAGAAGATACCTTCTTTTTGTATTAAGGTATGGGTTTGTTTGCCAAATGCTTATCCTTGAATTAAAAGCTAAATAATGCATTTAAGGTTAGTCTGTCATAGTAATACGTTTAGGCACAGTAGACAGACCTGAGTATCTGATGTTTACAAATCTTAATTTTTTTAAATTGACAATTTAAAAAGAATTCACTAAAATATTCGTAATAAAATGTCATGAGTTATTAACATTCTTTATTCTAGTATAAATTTTTTTTTTTTTTTTGCTATGTAAAACAGTTGCTTCCAAACAATAAAAACTAACTAGATTAGTCATATCATGCTAGGCACTACCGTAGTGCAGTATTATTTCAATTTACATTGCCCTACCAGATGATACATTTTCCTGAATTGGGTAAGCTGCATAATTTATAATAATGTGCAATTATGTCAGCGGTCTGAGAATCTTTACTGCAGTTAATCTGGCTTTGTCTTTGAAAAAACTTTGCTTGCTTTTAGCCTTCGCATTTCTTGTGCTGCAGGAATTTTGAGTCCATTTGCATTGTTCTGGAGGATTATATATCCAAGAAAGCTACAAAACTTGACAATCTAAAAATCTTTTTGCAAATAAAAATTAGCAATTTTATGCTCCTCTCCCTCAGCCGTTGCCGTTTGAACCTTGCCAACTTGAAATGTGTGATGAGTATCAGGCAATTTAAAGGAACTGCTAAGAATGATGAAACTGTCACAGAGACTAACTGTAGAAGTCTAAATCGGCAAAAAATAAAGATGGAACATTTTCAAGTAGGAGTTGTAACACTTATGCAGCTACCTCCACGAATTATCTGAATAAATATCCCAGGTCTCAAAAGCCTTGCCTGAGTTCAGCCTCAGGCCATGTCTGGGGAGAACTGCTAACTTCTGCCTTTGCCTGTGCTGGGCCGAGGAGCCTCAGCCTGACGCTGTCCTAGGTGGGATGGATTCTGTGGCTGGAGGCAGGAGTGCCCCTGCCCTCTGCGCTGCCTCTGGAGAGATGGATTCCCAGCCCCACAGCCTCTCAGGGCTGGGCTGCAGCTCCAAAGGTTTATTGGCAACTTACTTGGCAGTTACATTCCCAGGAAGGACTTCAAAGACAAGCTGGGTGCTTGGCTGGCAGGAGCGGATGCTGTGCAGCCAGAGAAGAGAGAGGAAAAGGGTACAAGGAAGAATCAAACCCTGTAGGGATTTTTTAAATAACCGACTGTCACACCTTCCCATTTGCCTATGGTTGTTCAGACAAGTTTCTCTGATTCTTTCCCTGAAGTGGTAGCGCTCAGGCTACGTGGCTTCTGAAGGTACTGAAACTTCCCAACCCCTAACAGTAGAAAACCAAAGAAAGGTTAATGTCTTTCAAGCAGTTGTAACATTTTGAGATAGAGCTGCATTTCGGATGATGATATGGAATAACATAAAAAACCACTCCTATGAATTTGTTTGCATGCTTAAAAGGCAGGGTCAGTTTTCTTGGACTGTTTGCACAACGCTGAAGAAAAAGATCATTTCAATTCACAGATGATGTCACTTGCTGTGTATTTTAACATTTTGCCCCAGACATACTGCTATAATTCTGCATGTTTCACAGATTCAGCTAAAACAATTCTTGCTATTAAGAGTAAAGATAGTATTTTGTTCTCTCTGGGACTTACTGTGACCTTTTTTTCTTTGGGATGGGTGGAAAATATTTACGAAAACAATGAGATGGTTGAGGAACCTGGAAAAGCAAAAGCAATTGAGATGCAACACATTAAACTGATTAGTGAAATGTTTGTGAATCTAGTTCATTCATAAAAAGTGCTGGTAAGAAACAAAATATTTCTGATGCTTGCAAATGTTAGAAGTGGAGGTGGGATTTAAAGGGAACCATACAAGAGTTCTTTTTCAAATTAGAGAATTGAATCTTGTTTTCTTTACACAGCTCCGCCAAAACAATACCTGGTGTGAAATACAGTTGCTGTTCTCAAAATTTTCATAAAATCTGATGCTGTCAAATTTTAACATACTCTGTAAATCAGCTTTGTAAGTTAAGCTTTTGTAAAATCAGTTTGCATAGCACACAAGTGTGCTTTGTTTAGTCAGTTGAAAATTAACACAAATTTAGAAAGGCTGATGGAGTATTTTGCTTGACTCATTTTTTGGCACTGATATAGAAGTGTGATTATCAGCTCACTCTTAAATTATAAGGATACAAGATCAACACCTGGACTTTCTCAAACCAAAATAATCCTTTCAAGGTGCTTTGATACTTGCTTACTGGTCTCCTCAAACTAAGATATGGAAATGATTTTAAAAGTTTGATTCTTCAAACTGCTCTGTTGAGTATCCTGCAGGTAGCCTGCAGGAAGGTGCTGGAGCAGGAAGAGCCGCTGGGGAAGGACCCATATATTCTACAGAAACAATCATTTTAAAGGCTTTCCACAAATACTGATTGAAACTGTCATCACTGTCCTTGATTTTTTCCAGCATTATTCTGACACTTAGATAATGCATTTTAAAACTAACTTGGAGATCCATATATTTATTCAATACATTGCCTATAGGGGAGCTGGAAGGGTGGTGAAGTGAGAAAAACAAAATGTAATTGCATTTTGGTACTTGTAGCACTTAGATGGAAAGAACCACAGTAAGCTTCCTTCATCCTCTGGATTCATTGTATCATGAATAGTGCTTTTTTTTTTTTGGAACTGTAAATGTTATTTTACTTGAAAGTTCCACAGAAAATGATTAATTTTATCCTTTTTAAAAAACAACTGCAGCAGGTTCTAGTATTTACACAGTAGGACTGAGCACTCTAAACATCAGAAATGGCTTCCACGGAAGAGCAACTAAGATTTCAGAGTATTGATTCTTTGAAGAGGCAAGCCGTACACAAGAAGTCATCACCTAGATTTTGGACAGTGACATAGTGATGTTGCTTCTCTTTTGTATGTATGAATGGAAGTGGTTACCCTGTTCTCCTTCACTGCCTCGTGGCACAGACCCCAGCTACTGACTGGAAGTCTCATGATCATGACCTTGCATTAGCTTCAAGCCTGGAACCCAGGTTTCCTCCTATTTCACAGGTGCTGCTCACAGCATTGCTGCTTCCTTCTGCCATACTCCAAGTTGTGGCATGGCCTCATGCTAGAGGTTGAGGCTCTGATTCCTGGCCTCATGCTGGTATAATTGTGTTTAGGACTCTCAGGAGAAAGAAAATATGAAAAAAAAGCCGTAGTTTTTGTTATTTGAGGTAGGTATGCATGAACATTTCTTGTCTGTTTAATGTGATAGGGAATATGGATCCAAATTCATGATGTATATTCTGTCCTGGGACTAAGTGCTTTTGTTCTTACGGTATTCAGTGCTGGAAAGCCTGTGTCTGTTTTTTTCCTGGTTTTCCTTCTGGGTTTTTGGGCAGGATCTTGTAGCTTGTGCTACAGTGTTTGGAATTTGCAGGCTGTGAAGCCTCTGGCTGTCGAATATCCCCTGAGTTGCATAGGTTCCAGCAAGTGCAAGCTTCCAGCGCTGCATGACTTAGCAATCAAAACCAGGATACTCTTTTCCAGAGGAATCCTTAAGTGATCAAATACAGCAAACACTAAGATGCAGTTTGTAACAGCTCTTAAAATGTTCCCGTTGCTGGGATTTCTCTTTCAGAGCATCAGCTCTTTTCCTGAGTGTGTTGTTCAGTGGCAGTCACTGCTGCTGCAGCAATAAGCGAGCGTTGGAGAAAAAGAAGCTATCACAGAGGCAGAGTTAAGACACAACCATACTGTAAGGGCAATATATGGTGTGTGCGTTTGGACCTTGGCAGATGTCAGCATTTATCTGTGCTCCTTGTGGGGTTACCTCACTTGTCTTTGCGGTACAGTAACCGCCTCTGGCATCTTGTGCCTGTGACAGAGCTTCCCCACAGAGCCTGGGAGATGCAGTTCCTTTGGCACTTTGCTCTCAGGAATTCCATGGCCCCCTGCTCTCTGCTGGATAACAAATTGTCTACCATGTATTCTTGTCCTGAATATAAAACACAATATCACAGCATAAGCTCAATTTTGTTTCCAGGAGACACCCACTTTGTAATAAGGTGTAGAGCTCCCTTGGTTTTCAGCCAGAGGGTTCCCAGATTTTAATCATTAGCCCGTTGGTTTGCAGTGAGATCATTTCGATAGATGGTGTAGGAAAACTGAAGGAATAAGCTGCAAATGATTGAATTGTTTTTCCTCATTGATTTTTGTCAAGTTCTTTTTACCTGTAATAGTCTACGTATGTAAGAAGACCCACAGAAATATGCATATGTACTTTTCAACTTAATTCATTTCAAAGGAAAGCACTCATTTGAACATTTTCACTAAGCAACAGTTATAAACCCTTTGTTTTTAAGATACCACGGTTCATCACTGTCCATTCACAGTAGGGAATCACAGAATCACAGGTTCACAGAATGGTTGAGGTTGGTAGGGACCTCCAGAGATCATCTAGTCCAATCCCCTGCTCCAGCAGGGACACCTAGAGCACACGGCACAGGAATACCTCAAGCAACAGACTGTGGGGACCTCTCTGCTGCTTTCAACACACCTAATGTAGTGTGTAGACATAGAGGTGTTCTTTAAACAGCTGGGTCTAAAGATGGAAAACTGAACGTCTTGTCTCTAAGTTAATTAGGCAGAGGCAGAGTATAAACCTCAGTTTAGACTGGAGGATAATCTGAGGACTCATAGACTCTATGCTTGACGGTAAATCAGTAGAAAATTGTGCTGTACGGGCTCTGTCATCAGGGAGAAAATTGCATAAATGGATAGTGTCCCCTTCTTGCACTTAGCTCGGGTCAGTATTCGTTAGTAAAATGTAGCAGGTGAGTTCAGACTTCTAATTAAACACCAGGGATTTCTTCTTCTCTCTGTTCCAAAACATCAACTCTAAAATTTGTAATACTAAATTTCTCCAGTTTTGCCTTTTCTTTTTCAACCCGTATAAGACTTTTGTAAAATAGGAAAGTATTCTATTCAGAAAAGCATGCAAGGAGCATGATTTATATTAAATGATTAATCTATGCAAGATTTGTGGAATCTAAAGCAGAAATCCTGTTAAATAATGCATGCATAAAGAATATGTAATCTCATATTTACTCCACAGAGACTTTTGGTTTGTGATTCTCTTATGTATCGTCAAAAAATTAGCAGATGAGAGTGCTTTAATGACTCAATAATGTCATCTGTCTGGTATCAGGAGCCCTCTTTTGCAGTAGCTAAGTGTCTTTTGATATGTGACACGGTCTGTTAACGTTGCAAAGCTTTCTGACTTCACTAAAGGGTAAGTGACTGAGTATCAGCAGTTTCTAAAGCCTTTTAATACTGCAGAAAGAAGAGATAATGAGAGTGTACAATGCTAGAACAACAAAACAGAGACTAGACATAAAAATGTTGATGCCACTTAGTTTCTAAAATGTTTACAGTTCATATAGTTTTGCCTTTTACATGTTTGGAGTATAATTTTATTCTTCAATTTCTAAGAAGTGTTATTCAGAAAACTAATTTATGCAAGGTAGTTTAGCCACAGAAATGGCTGTTTAGCCTTGCAGCCATCAAATATTTAGCTACAGAAGCAAGTCCATTTCTTTGGAGGCTCTCATGTGTCAGCATGCTCTCTAGTTTTTGGAAGGACACAAAACAGCCATGAATTGACGGTAAAGATTTTTTTTTGAAGGAAGATATAGTGTTCACATGTTAAACTAGAATTTTAAGTAGATGATTGGCCTAATCTAGTGGCAAAATGAGGAAAAACCATATACACTCCGCTGCTTGACAAAAATCCCAAATTTAGTATCAGTGGATAAATCAAAAATGTACCCTCCTCCCATCTTGTTTAGTACTTCCTCGAAGCAGGTTGTGATTCCAACAGGGCAAAAAGAAAGATATAAAAGTTCTCTGGGCATTGTTGAGAACTTCTCTTTCTGCAGCCCTTAATCTCGGTCAAGCAGCAAAGGAGGACTAAAGAATTCAATAATAAATTTGTGACTAGCGTAGCTCTAGATTTGCAAGTGTAATAGAACATCTCCTTCAAAAGTTCTTGTGCATCCATCTATAATGTGCATTCTTGGGCATCCTTTCATAATTGTTAGCCCACAGTTTTTAGAGAAGTTGCCTAACTTCAGAGTCCAAAATAGTCATTTACTGCTATCTGGTAAAGCTTAATACAGATAACTTGTGCTGCTGGTTTTTGTTGTTGTTGTTCGGGAGTTGTACAAGAGAGCTGAACATGTTCTCAGGAAAAAAAAAGAAAATGTATCTTTCTGCTGAAAAATAAAGGCTTCCTACAGATTTGAAAGAGAGGTGGTTGGCATGTGTGTGCTCCCTCACACAGGCGGGGATGTGGCCAGTGGAAGACAAGAGCCTCCTGAAAGGGAGAGCTTCAGAAGTTCCTGGCAGGAGCCGAGGAAGCGAGCAGCCAAGTGAGAGAGCTGGTGCAAACGCTGCGAGCACAAAACCTCCTTCCGCGCCCTTTGGAAGCACTGGCACAGTAGACTCTGGTACAGAAATGAAACGCATTTTAAAAATCTCTATTTTGTAATAATCTGCACACTCAAATACTTCTTATCATACATGTGGAAAAATCAATTCTGGTATTATTGTATAAGACAGTGCTTTGAAAAATTCTCTTTTAAATGTGTACCAACAGGTGAAAGGGCAGTAGCGCCCAAAAACTCTTGAAAATATTTATTCCTCTAGCAAGTTTTCATTTTCATGGCACACAGTTTAACTGATTACTTAGCAAAAGTAGGCTTAAATTTCTGCTTTAGCTCAGTGAATTTTGATGGAGAGTCTTTGGTGAATTCTGCTGCTACATCACATTCCAGGCAGAGGAACCATCCTGTTTTCTGCCAAGTGCCTTCTTTGTACATACCTCCCTCCCTGGAATATCTGCAGAGAAAAAAGAACTTGAAATTTGAAAAGAACTTGAATATTGTCAAATGAGTGTCTCAGGGGACCGTGTGAGGACAGTTGGCCTGATTCAGTTCCACTGTATACCAGGAGTAATTTCACCTAGATTAGAGTTGTACATACGTGAAGTGATACAAGTAAAACAGAAGCAAATGTAAATGTGAAGCACTGTAGAAGCTGTGTAAATCAGTAGGTTTAAATGTTTTATTTGGTTAAATCATGTTCAAAAGAGGGGAAAGTGCATTTTTATCCGGGAAGTACAAATAAAGGATTTATCACCAGTGTGGTTAACCATCACAACTGTCATCGTTACTTACACAAGTGAGAACTTGATCCTGTCAACACATGTATAAGTTTCAAGAATTCAAGGACTCCTAGTTGAAGTCACCTGAACTACTAATATGCTTAAATTAAAACATGGTGTCTCCTCTAGTAACTTCATGATAACGCCATGGGCATTTCTGTGCTGGTGCAGAGTTACCTGAGTTGGCTTAGGCCAAGCTTGTGCTAAAATTGTGAACACTGAACCCACTTGCTAATAAAATGTAGCATAGTGACACTTCTTTCGGGACCCAAGCTGGCCTGACGTGTTGTGCATCCTTGACAAGCCTCACTGGGGCCTCCCTCAGAGAACTGCGGCTTGTGTTCTGCTATGTGATATGAGCAGCTCTTATTTCACAACACTGCTTTCTTTCTGTACCTATTCAAGAACCTTATTTTTCCCATATTCTGTACTCTGTGGGTAAAAGTCCTGTTTCTCAGCTTTGAGAAAGCACTGCTAGTTATGCTGGGAATACTCCTGTGAAGATTTCTGGTTCTGTCTGTCTGATGAATATTTAGTCAGAATGGTAGCAGGAGGGACTGAGACCTGGAGACAGAATTACTCATTCTCAGGCATGCTGGAGTCTCTCTAGCTGCCTGCTTTTCTCATGTGCATATGAGAACAAATTTACAAGGTCCTTTTCTGTCTGCTGTGATGAGCTTTAGCTGTCTGTAGGAACCCATAATCTCCGTGGGATTCTACTTTTCATTATAAAACACTCCTGGGTGTCCTGAAATTTTTGCTTCTTCAACATGGCTGAAATACTGTTGTCATTTTCTTCTATGGGTCTGTACTAATCATCTGTTCCTTGGATCAGATGTTTTTTATTTGTTTTTTTCTTGTTAGCCAGATTACTATGCCTGGAAGGATTTCTCCTTTTTGTGAGATCAAAGAAGTAAAAATTTTAATGCAAGATTTTGATGCTAAAAGGACTGCAGGAATATTTGCTGATTGCATCCTACAGAATGTTTCTAAAAGCAAAAGATGTTATCATCTAGAAGCAAATGGGGTTTGTCCAAAGACCTGCTTTTTGTGAAGGAAAATGTGGAGCAGCCCCACTGTCTTTGTCTGGTTTAAGGATGGTGAAGGGCAAACCTTCATCACTATCAAAAGAAGTCAAGAGAAATTGAAAGAGGAGCTGAACCTAGGGTTTAAGGTGAAGTGGACCCATTCTGAACTGCTGTTTGTGAGACTCTGCTCAAGTCAGCAAATGCAAAGTGAAAAATGTTTTTAAAAGGAGTGAATACTAGAAAGTAAGAACATAAATCACAAGGACTGGGTGAAGAAAATAGACTGTAGCTGAAAACTATGCACAGGAATGGTCATACTGAGTAACCAATTAAACTGAATAAAACTGCTATGTATAAATGAAATGTGAAGACTTTTAATAGCAGCATGTCAGAATTCCTTGTGAAATACAGTAAGATTATGATTTTGAGAAGCTAATGGTATGCTGTAGCAAATGTCTTGCTGTAGGGTGGGTGACAGGCCTGTAAAATCTGTTTGGGAGGTTGCTTTGAGCAACATCTATTTTTACCTTTTTGAATATTGTAGTGATTTAAAGAACTGTGGTGGGTGTTGGTGATCTTTTCCCTGTATAAAATGGAGGAACTCAAAGAGAAGATCTTTCTGATTTTTTTTTAAAAAAGCTTTTGCTCATGAGTATGTTTGCAGCTGTTTTACTCTGCTCATTTTCCTTGTTTTCCAGTGCCTCAGTTGGCAGAACAGAGGAAACGTGGCATGATAGGAATAGGTTATTATGGTATGGTCCCAGCTCAGTTCCTCGGAGACTGAGACTGATGATGTAGTTTCAATAATGTCACCTTATTTAATTTCAGACTGCTGCCTGAAAGAGGTAGTCTCTTTTGGGTGGTCTGTGTCAGGTCGGAAGCTGGTTTGTTTACTGAGCTGGTCTAAGTGAGGATCCTGCAGTTCAACCAAATGGAAAGGCAGGATGCAGGGACACACAGTGAGACACCGGAGTGGAGTGCAGGACTTCTCCATTTTACCCTGTCTTTCTGGCAGCAGCTTTTCGTTATATCACGTCAAGCCTAATGCCCAAATACACCCAAACTTAAACCAATTAAAAAAAATTAGTATAGCTGTTGAATAGATACCTTCAATTTTTTTTGCAGTTTCCTGTTTTAGTTTTGTGAGGTTAGTTCCATAATGCTGTGACTCTGCTCAGGACAGCAAAGAGAGGATGACCTTAACAATAGTTGTTCTAATGTCCGTGAACCTTCATACTTGCAGTATTTCAGGTTGTAATGCTAAAGATAAAGTACCTAAACTAGAGTTTAGTACCTAAATGGACCTTCAAATAAAACAATTTGATGAAGAGACTGTAGTAACTGCTGGCAGAAAAGAGGAACTCTGGCCCTTAACCTTATAATTAATCTGGCTCTGGCTGTTATAATAGCAAAGAGGATTTTATGGCTAGCCTCATATTTCACGCAGCAGTCAAGTTAACTAGGGTTTATCTGTATTTGTTGTCTGTATGCAGATTTCACTTGGATGTTTTTTATTCTGGCACAAGTGCCTTTAATCCAAATGCATTAGAAGGGTTTCATTTTTAAACAGTATTTTAATTATCTGTTTTCAGTCTTTGAGTCTTTCCTTCCCCTTTACCATGACATCCACTATCTCTGCTAAATCAGTGCAGTGACTCAGGTAAACTCTGAATAAATATTTGAGAACACATATGTTTGAAGTTCAGAGTGTCTCAGTCCTGCCAACTGTTGGCTTTCTGTCTGGAAATTCAGGTTTATGATATTAAACATGAGGTATATGCTACTTTTCCCAGCATATACTGATGTGACTACGTCGTGCAGTGTTAAAAATAGCCAAGATTGTCAGCAGTTAAGAAGGAATGTGGTTTAAGCAGAGATCTTCTTATCTTACCTGGCAAATTCCCCAGCGGCAGCATTATGGCGTCAAAAGTTTCTTAATCACTTGTTGTTGCCAGATTGGCTCCAGCCAGATGCTGGGAACCAGCTGTCAGGCTTGAAGGAGAGTGGGAAAAGGGCTTCCTGCATCCCCACCAAGTCCACAATTTCCATGTAGTGCCTTTTTACAGCAACTAACACCAGTTATGGAACCAATTACAAAGTTTAAATGTGAGTGTGAATTGCGAGGTCTCCTACAATGCAGAACAAAACCTGTAGCATTTTTGAATAAATAATAAGAGGTGGTAACAGGTCAGTTGTCTTTAGCTTCCGCTCTCAATTGAAATGAAAAAATCCAAAGATGCAAGCATTAAAGGAGCTGCAAATTCCCCTCCTTTCAGGGTTACGGGAAGAGTGTTTTTGTGCCCAATATGTGATCCTAAATGCCTCATTACCTGCGTGAGCTTTTCTCATTTTGGGAGAGGAGACTTGGAAGGTTTCCTTGGTCACTGTGCCCAGAGGCTGCTGCACAGGCAACCCACACAACATAGTTCCTTTCATGAACTTAAATTTAAAATATAATTTAAGAAGTTTCTTCCAGGATCTTAATAGAAGTCTACAAAGATTAAACAAATGCCAAACCTTACCATTCAGTGTTAATATCTAATTAATATCTAAGTGATCTAATATCTGCTTATTAATATCTGATATTAAAAAAAAACCCATTTTCATGCAGTTAGAGGTATAAGTTGATTTTCTACATTAAATTTTACTCTGGTGACAAATGAAACTTAGACTTGGTCTAAATGCTGCCCAGGCAAATTGAATTCAGTTTAATTTAGGAAATACAATTATGAACTAATTCAACATCTTATAGTTTAGTCTAGAAAAATGGTGAAGTACCAAATGTTTGCAATGAAAAAGCTGAGTTAATTAGCTGCTAAAGAAGGAAGATCTGAAGGAGGAGCGCTCTAATTTTGCTGCCTATATCGGCCTGTATGTATTGGTTGTATCATCAACCATTTTCAGCTGTTGAAACCACCCTAAGGAGTATTTATTGATTATTAATCAACAGGCAAATCTCATTATGAGGTGGACTGCTCTTATTCAGGCTCTGACTGAATGGCAGACTCACAGGTCTGCCATCCTCTTCCTCCATCCCCCTGCCCAGTGCGGCTCTTCCCAGGAGCTCTGCTTTAGGCGTCGACATTTTCCCATAGGCCCTAAGGAAGACTTGGCAGCATTTCCAGCAGTAATTCCGGTTTTCCAGAATTACTGCTTTGAGATACAGTACTCTTCTGAGAAAAAAAACGAATTGGGAATTGAAGTTGTGGAACCCTAGGGAGGGATGCCGGAAGGGATGTTAAAGGTGAGAATAAAAACCAGGTTGATTTGGAAAGATTTAAGAAGCAGATAAAAAACTAGATTCAACCCGGCGGTGCAGTAGTTTCTGCATGTCCTTACAGACCTAATTATAATAACATTTGATTAAATTAATACAACAAAGCAGAGCTTTAAATGGTGCTAAGTCTCTGAATAAATTGAAAAAAATTGCAAAATTTAATTTTATATTAAAGATTAAAGAGTACTTTCTGGTCTTAGTTATATTACGGTTTCTCTGGTGTATAAACAGTAAGGCAATTTAATGTAAAATTGAAAATCTGTGGACAGTGGCATCTCTCTCAATTTAAATTAGCATGGCTGAGAAAATCAGGTTAGCCTTTAATGTAGATTTACAGCAATTTTGCATTCTTTACATGTTGAAAACCAGAGCAGTATTATGTTAATGCAGCTGAATCACCTGCAGGTGTTACTTGAGACTAGAGCGAGCAGTTGCGTGTATTTGCGCTGAAAGATCAATATGTCAAAATGTGCAAAGCAGAGGAGTCTGACTGACAGGTTACCTAATAGTTTTTCTAACTATGTGGGGAATAACTAACGATTCCTTCAAAAAGCGGGGTAATTTATCAAAAAAAATAAAGCTAGGTATTTGAAGTAATCAACTGAGTAAGAATGTTTTCACCATTTCTTGCTTTCCTGTTTATAGTTTGTCAGGGTTCAGAAATGGTCATATTTTTTACTGCATTTGCATGAAAAATATGCACTAATTGTTGCAAATATACAAAAATGAAAATTGGTACAATATGTTAATAATATACCAATAATTTCTAATAACCGAGAAATTGCAATTGCATGTACCCATATTAAGAAAAATCCGTTTTTAATTCCTTGTGCATATTCAGGGATTTGGGAAATAAACTTGGTTTTAGATGCTAGTTTGTGTAGTTAACATGGATGCATAATTACAAAACCATGTGTTTTCCTGAGAATAGGAGTGCCGCTGTGGGGTGAAATTATGCTGCCCCATTACTGTACTGGCATCCTGGTTTTGGTGTAAAAAACAGATGTTTCTTTAAATGGCTTAATGTATGATTAAAATACATTTTGTGTGTGTGTATGAGTACATATAGTTGTAGATAAATGGATAGGTAGTGAGATTTTTTGTTGTTTTTGTCTGTTTAAAGATATTCATTCTCAATTGTGGAAGGAAAAACGTGCTTATAAGTGATCTGCTATTAGGAATGTACAGTCTAGATGGCAAGTTTTGTAGGAAAGTGTTTTTGCAGTAGTATGAGCAAGATTTCAGAAGGATTTTTCCTTTGGGATTTTCTTACATCTTTTTCTCTTGCAGTGTTATTTCCGTTTCCCTTAAAAAGTCTTTCTTTAATTCATCACTTATTACTAATTTTGTGGGACGATATTTGTTCTTTGCCTAACACTTATATAACTGGAAACAAAAGTATTAAATAGAGTTCTTTGAATGGAAGAATGGTTTTCCCTCATCCATTGGTGTGATAGTGTAGAACTGCTTTGAGCTTAATTTAAGAGAGTAAATTTAATTATTATTCTTGCAAAATAAAGTATACTGTTTTAATTAGAGATCTTGATTTCAAAGATAAATGAGTTACAACAAGCCAGGAAAACAGCAGTAGGAAATAAATTTCTTTCATCTCCTTGGTGGTAACATGAATGTGAAATTCAAATGAATCTGTGAACCTTGTTGGTTTTTACATCAAAGTGTAGTGTTTACTTATGTAATAGGCTTGAAACTCTGGGTAAGTTTCTGTGTTTCGTTAATAGCATAAATATCCAAAAAATCACAGGGAAGACTACAGGTGAGCTAGGAAACAAACTGGATTAACTTCTTGATGGATTAACTTCTTGATGAATAAATGAGATTTTTTTTTTCCTTTTTTACCGTAAGGATTTGAATTAATGATTTGTATAAAAAAGCTCGCTCAGGCCTAAAAAGAGTTATTGGCCTTGTCCTATTGCTGCTTTTAAAATTGAACCTAAAATTACATTATTTTACTGGTATTAAGTACCTTCTCTGATTCCTAACCATCAAATATAAAATATTCTTAATGTATAAAATATAATTTAAATGAAAGGGCAGCAGCATGGGAATGTAGGTTAGCACTTCTCATTTAGATGGTTTCAGTCTGATAATGGTATTTTTAAAACTCTTATTAGAAGCATAAGGTTTATTCTCAGAATTAAGCCTCGGGCTTTATTTTTGGTACATTAAGCTATATAGTCATGTTAATTCTTTAACATTTTAGTAGCACAAAAATTTTCCACATTTCTATAAATGTGAAACACATAAAAATAAGCCCCCCATAGGATTGCTATCTTTTTATGTCTTTCATAATGCAGATACGAGAAAGTGGATAGGGAGGAGCAAATTAAAAGGATCAGCAGCAATAAAAAATATGGAACAAATCTTAAAGTTTTAATCAAGCCAAAATTTAGATGAAACCAATGGCAAGTCTGGTGAATGAGACCAGCAACATGAGGTATTAATCCTTCAAATACCAATGTAAATATATTGTATTGTTGGTTCCACCAAAGCAGCTTGACAGCCCTGGGCCTGTGGGTGCTGTAGAGACAGCCAGGGTGACCCACCCTCCTTCCAGGCTTCGGGGTCCTCCCTCTGCCTCAATCTGCCACCTAATGGAGGATGCACATGATTGTCGATGCCCTTGAACAGGAGACCTGGGCTGAGCTGCTGCGTTGCGTGCGCAGCCGTCCGCACGGGCACGAGCCCTACCAGTTAGTATTAAAGGAAAGGCAACAAAAAATAAAAGGGAACTTGAACGTTAACCTTCCCTGCTTTCCTTAGTTCACTGTACAGTTCAGGTTGGCAGCTGCAGCAGGCAGTTTTTATGGAGGTGTTAAGCTCTTCAGCACTTCACATTTTGCCAAAAAGCATTTGAGAGTGACAGGTAGGAAGTATTTGAGCGAATTAGTGATACTTGATTAGAGGAGCAATAATATCAGAAAATCTAAAACTTAGTCGGTTGTTTTTGGCTATTGTTGGGGCATCATATAGTCATCTCAGCATGTAGGCCTTGGAAGAGCAGACCCAGGCCTAAGTTAGAAAATGACCTGTTAGGAAATAGAAATGTAGCAAACTCTGAGGATATCTGCAAATGTGGAGGGGTTGGTCAGCTTGTGTGTCTCCTTTCCCATTGGGAGCAGCTTGGATTAGTGTTGCCCATTAAAGCCAGGACAGCCTGATCTGTAAGGCTGCAGTTACCAGGCCTTCCCAAGAGGATGGAAGGCCTCTTTCTAAAGCTCTTGCTTCACACCCCTTTCAATTTTTACTGGCCTCCTAGCAGTTTCCAAACTAACAGATAAGAATTGTATCTCCTTTAAGAGACTGACTTGAAATTAAAGAAACAGCAAGCATGCTAACTTTTGCCTGGGCCTCACCAGTAGCTCTTTAAGTAGATAGGACATAGGGGCGGCCAGTGCCCGCTCTCCCGAAGACCTCCCCACAGCAACTAGCCGGAATTCGTACAGCTCGTTCCCTCGGCTGTTTACCCTCTTTTGTTAGTGTCCTTGTTAGGGCCCTCGATGTGACAGAATGCCTTAGTCCTCCGTTCCTGGCACTGTGTCTCCTCTCAGCGACCTCCTCCCTAGCATAACTATTCTGACATTTCATGCTAATATTAGTGCTTTCTGCTCTACTTCCCAAAGGAAGGAGCTTCTCAGTCTTTGAATCAGATTTTGTTCTTTTGCACAGTAAGCTTTTCACCAGAGTATGTTCAGCGTTGCAGGCATCCTCCGCACTGGCGAGGCTTTCAGGAGTGAGCTGCACGCATGTAAAGAAAGGGAGGAACCAGAGTAATGCAAAATGGCTTACCTTCTCACAGGCCCTTTAAAGCCACTGGTCTGGATCCTGGATGATTTAAAAAAAAAAGAAAAAGAAAAAGAAAACCCCTTCATCCTATTTTCTAGGCAAAGAAATTAAGATTTCAGGGAGTATTTCAGCTGAGCATCCCGTCTGCATATTTACAAGACACTGCAGACACTGAGTTCAGAGCTCTCCCTCAAGTCAATGACACATTTGCCTTCTGCCTGCTCTGCAGTTTTCCTCTGCATTCTATGCACTGAATGGTTTTGCTGTGATAGCAGGCTCTAATGATTCATAGATTTCATTTAAGTAAGCATTTTTTTTTTTTGCTCGAGTGCAAAGCCTTTCAGTAGAAAAGAGGTGGGCTACTCGAAATCCTGTGGCTTGTTGAAGCCCAGTCTGAATTAGGCCTTGTGAAAGAGTACGTAGTGGCTGCTACAGCATTTGCATCCTTGTACAGATGTTGAAGCACAGCCTGAAAAAATACCCTAATAGTACAGCCATGTGGGTACCTATTTCTAGCATATGAGTGGCTGTCAGTATGCATTCATAACTAGTTTTGTACCTAATTTCTAATTCAATGAGGAGTTTAATAATCAGGCTGAATTTTTTACTTCTTCTCAATTACCATCTCTAATAGTGATGTGCCTCAAACCAAATTATGTCTCATTCAACGTATGCAAAGAATGTTTTCACTCCTCCCTGAGTACTTCCATTGTCTTCAGGGGATTTGCAAAGTTGTGCTCAATTCAAAGGTTTTAACCATCTCTTTGAAAGAAAGCAAAACACACATATACGTGCATAAGAGATGAAGCGTATTTGCTCAGGCAGTAATTACTCTAAAAGACAACTGAAAAAATGGTATTAAAACACTGTTTTTATATTCCAACCCATCTTCTTTTATAAGAGAGGTAAAAAATAAGGTTTTAATGACTAATTTGAGATCTACAGCTTTGCTCTGCCCTGTGTGCAGCTGTCCCAGTCAAAGTATCTTATAATTTGATCTGAGATGGGAAGTGGTACTCTGCTTAAGTCTCGAAGGGCCGAACTGGGAATATGAAGGTCCTGAGGGAAGATGTAAGCCAACTGTGAAAGGAAAGATCAACCCTGCTCCAGTCTTCTGAAAATCAGCTGTAAGTGGTTGCTCTCAAGAGAGGATGTGAGTCTGTGGATCTTGGCTGACCTTACATGCTTGCAGGAACCCTTAATCAGACGTTTGAACCCTGCACTTTGTGTTTCTTATTCTGCACTTCTGGGCACTTCTAGGCAAGGACTGGCACTTCTAGAGGGGTCACTTGAAAGAAAACTTTTCTGTGCGGAATTTTTAAGGACTAATATCTTTTTTTCTTTGATGGAGAGTCTATCCAGCTCCTAGTAATTTACCAATACACTGCAGGCAGCAGCTGTAAGATTTTACTGCAGTCAAGGAGGAACCATACTCAAGACTCTCAAAAGAAAACTAGCAGATATAGTTCAAGAGAAGAAAATATTTAAAACAGTGAACAAGATGGGATCTAGGTTGATTTTTTGATAAGTGTGGAAAAAACTGAGGCTGATAGATAAACAAATAATAAACCCTTCATAATGAAGCCCTAATAAAACGCTGTTACAGGGCTTGATCCTTTGCTGCCTGTGCTTTGGTAGGAACCTCCACACTCGTAGGAGCCCGTGAGCCCTGACTGGGCTGGAGGACTGAACCTCATGTGAGGTTGTGTCAGCCGGGAGGGTGTCAGGGGGCCGTGTACAAGTGCAGTTCAGTGGTGATGCAGAAGTGAACAGGCGCATAATGCAGCCCTTCTGATGGCAGGGCAGGGATTTACACTGAAGTTGCACGAGAGGCAGTCGTGCTAGACCACCGTCAGTACGTGGTAAATACTGATCTGTGCATGAAGGGGCTTCTATACTAATGGCAGATGTGTCGGTCATTGCCATGAAGGAAATAAGCAAACAAGTGTTCGATTTATTTCACAGGGACAAGTCTTAAGAACACAAAGGGGAATAGCACTGTTTTGTGTGCTGTATCACAAACATTTTCTTCATTTACTCTTGATTACAAGTATTACAAGTAAGATGATGCATTTGGAAAGAAAAAAAAGTGGTATATCAGGTTAGATTAAAGAGCTTTTGTAGTAACCATTTAGAAATATTTTTTAAAAAAATGCTGGAAGTGCATGTCTTTAAATCAACAAGTCTAGAGACAATAAGTCTACCTATGAGTTCCAAAAGAGCTGGTGGGGAAAATTTCTAGTTCACTGCTTTTCATTTTTAGTACATTCCCTAAGACTGAAAGAGAGCTGATGATCTGCCCAGAATCCGAGCAGACGAGCAGATTGAGCAGGGTAAATATAGGCTGATATAAATCACAGTGAACATATGGAAAAAGCTGATTGAGGACACAGTTGGTAGAGAATTAAAGGCCATGAATGAAATTAATTCCAGTCAACATAGTTTTATGGAGAGTAGGGCTTATAAAACAAACTTCATTTTGATCTTTTAGTATTTGCTAAAATTACATGTTTGATAAGATGACAGTGTTGATGCAGTGATGACTTTGGGAAGCATTTTGCTTTACCATGTACCTCTGATTAATAAATACATAAATTGGACTATAAAATGTAACAGAGCAGTCTTGAAGGAATAACAAGCTAGCTAGCAGGTCCTACTATATGATTGTCAATAAAGAAATATCAGTGACTAGGTGGTTTTCTGGTGGTGGTCTCATGAGGAATCATGTAAAGCCCAATGTGATTTAGCATTTTCATTGCTGAATTTATTGGCTGTAATTTTACACTTTGAAATTAGCTGGAAATCTGAAGATTGACAGAGCAGCAATAACTGAAGACAGGAAGGTCATAAAGAGAAATTAAGCTGAATAAGTGAGACTGGTTTTATTTTTAAATATTGTAAAACATGACTCATCTAGCTAGGAAGAAGGAAGCTAGAAGGCTATGCTTGGAAACTGGGAATGAAAGTACAGATACAGGAAATTCTCTGTTTCATAGAAAGAAGTAGACCCATAAGGCTGGAATACAGTATTGCAGCCAAAGGCGTAATGCTGCGTGGAAGACAACTCAGTAAGCATGACAAAGTCAGTGTTACACATGTATATAAATATACACACTATATATTGCCCTCTCACTGGCAGGTCTCTATCTGGGCAAACCGTAATCCTCGCAGACAGTGCCTGGCAGGGGGCCTTGGGGGACAGTGCTCCCGGTGGCAGTCGCAGAGTGTCAGGAGTGTGGATGAGGCTTCCTTCATCCTTTCTTCAGGAGAAGGTTCCCGATCCTTTTGATGTGCAGTGCAAAAAGTGCTCAGATTCTGCCTCCCTCCTGTGTGTGTGCTGGTTTTGCTGGCCTCTCCACTGGCTTCACAGTATCTGTTTTCGTCATTCTCCTTTTTTTTTCTGACCAAAAGGGCCTAGACATGTGAATCACAGTGAAGTGATGCCTGTGAAAGGCATCGCTGGCATTGAACCAGGTGCTGTGACTCTGCCAAATGTTCTACTTTGGGATCACTGGGTGTTTTCACTCCTAGAGTTATGTCTTTCCCTCGCTAGTCCATGACACATAAATATATCCGTAAAGAAAAGAGAAGAAAATAAGCAGATGTCCCTCACTTAATTCTAATGCATTGCTAGTATACAGAAAGCCCATCCTCCAAGATTAGATGTTATATTTTCTGATAATATATTATTATACTTTGCTCATTAATTCATATTTACCTTGGCATTTATTTATTAAACCATCACTTTGTCCTTTGACCTCCGTGTTTTTGCTTGCTAGTTAACATTTCAGCAAGAAGCATAGGAGACATGTGGTAAGTGATATTGTATTATGTAAGTAAGAGGCATACATAGGAGTGTAGAATTTTGTATGAATCAGACTCCTGAATGAGCTGTCAAAATCCGTTTGTTTTTCTATGGAAAAAAGTAGGACAAAGTGGCTGGGTTATGAGATGTTAGACAAATGATCTGTAAGAAAAAGGCAGTCTGTTGTATAAGTATTGTGAGTTCTGAAACTGAAGCTTATACATTGATGTGCCTGTAGACCCTTGGCCTTACTTAGTAGCAGAGGACACTGTGTCACAACAGGGTTTCGCTATAGTCAGCAGCTTTTGTATTCATACTAAATTATGTCAGATTTAATGTTGGGTATGTTCAGTGAGAGCACCCAATTGTGCTGACAAACTTATAATCATTTTCAGCTAAATATGTTCTATCACAAAACATTTGGGCACTTTGCCTCTATGAAGAATGACAAAGTCAATGTGCCAGCTCAGCTTTAAAATTCCCGTTGCCTCTTAACTTCCCATATTATATCCAGACATCAGAACAGCAGACTAGGTAGGGGTCTGAAATAGGAGAGCTATACAATGAAAAGTATTTTCTCAAGGGTATTATTTTCCCAATCATTTTAATTGCACATGTGTGAGCCTGATTCACCACTTCTTGTGGTTTGTACTTGTTCAAAGGCAATACAATTTAATTTTAAAATACTCTCAAATTACTGCAATAGGATTTAATACTCATTTTACATGAGGAAAGAACAAGCCAATAAAGAGGCTAATCAGGTTCTTGACATTTTCTTAAAAAGAACTGAAATTTTCCTTGGAGAGGAAGCAATAAAAGGCAAGGTTCGCCTGTAGACTCCTTCAAAGACTGTCCTGTAAAGTCTGGGTCAAGCACATTGTTCAGAGAGAGCAGCCCTTCAATATTCAGATATGCAGTTCACGACAGTGGGGTCATAAAAGAGAAGCATGCGTAGAGATCAAGAGAGGAGCTGGGAAATTCTGGCTTAACTAAAGGAGAACAGCCAGCTACAGTCAGAGAAGTGAAATCAGCTCTCGGAAGAGCTCTTTAGGGCCGGAAACAACTTGAGTGCTTTAAATCATGCTCAAGAGAGGCCTTTCTCTGTGTCTTTGCTGACAATAGAGGAATTGCGGGGAACTAACCTATGTGCCTAAAATGCGATGGAAGAAGCATTTCTCCCATCTGCCTGGCATCTCTCCAAATGCACTTCCTGAGTAGGTTTTTATGGCCTATTTGTTTTGGTTTCAACTGCCAAACTGGCGGGAAATGGAGGAGCAGCGTGGAGTTCACTGACATGATTTAAGGTGCACGATTAAAACACAGAAAAGGCAAGTTCAGTTTCTTTTCCTAACTAAGAGAACCTGAATCCGCTTACCATGCTTTCCTGCTGTATGTCTTAACCATCTGCTGGAGATTTTTGAGTTAGGCTCATCATCTCATCCATTCAAACAAGTGCATGTTGTGTAAATAAATACACAAAGACTTGGACTTGGGCACTTTCTCTTCTGATGGGTTTTGTCATCTCTCTTATCCGCTGTGTGGGATACTTGGTTGTTTCTTTGTGGTGTGTGGTAGTCTATTTAGAGAAGCAATTAGGAGACATCATTTCTTCTGTAACCTAAATATTAAGGCAAATTCTTGGCACAGATTAGCTTAAGTTACCATAGGAAATACAAGTAAACTTAGTTTAGCCTAAGTCAGTTGCTTCTTCGCAACTTTCATTCCTTTTGGACTCTTACAGCGTTGGGTTCTGTGTTTGATTGTGCGACTTGGGAAATGCTGATCACTGTGAACTTTCTGGTCAGTCTGGCAGCTGGAAAGTGGTTCCTCAGCTGTTGCTCAGTTACTAAGGATGTGCTGCACAGGAATTGGAGAGTTCCACCTTGGATTTCTAAAGCTACATTCATACAGCTCCCCATAGGTCACCAGCAATGATGACAGCGGTCACAGGCAGCTGTTTTTTAATCCTTCAACATTCTTTTTGCTCCTA
>PTEX01000040.1:2844910-2935945 GCA_003342815.1 Eudromia elegans
CCTTCAACATTCTTTTTGCTCCTAAATGTGGCAAAAGTGAAGGTTGTGTCAGCATGCTTCTTCTACCTCGGTTTGATACATTCTCTCATACTTGCTTAAGTGGGGAAATACGGAGCATTTCAAAGAACAGATCTCTCTTGAATTTGATTTCTGCAACCTCTTGGCCTAGGAAAGGAGAGAAGAGAGTTTGATTGTATGGTGCTAGCTAATCAGATTTTGATTTGCAAGGCTGACAAGATATGTCCGTTGCATGTTTTGTGCATAATCAGAAGCCTATCTAACCTTTTAGAAGGTTATAAATGTTAATCACTACCTTTCTTAGGAATTAAGGAAAGTATTATGGTCTAGGTATTCAAAGAACTTTTCAATCTTGTCCAGCTTGTATTTTATTAGAAAACATTGTGTAATCACTGTTCTCTGCTTTTATCCTTCCATATAATGCAAAGAGGACTGGTACTTCTTGATGTTAGAAAGATGTCATCGTTTGAGTCTCCACAGTGTTTCTATGTTAATGTTCTCATATTTTTATTTACCAGGTTTCTCGACTATATTTATACAACTATTCCAAGCCACTAGTCTGATGAAGTTGGACCTCATTCTTCCAGTGTGAGTTACTGAATATAGCCTAAAATCATGACGAGAAAGAAGAGCACATCTGCTTCCTTGCTTGTCTTTCTGTGCCAAATGATTTCTGCATTGGATGTACCTCTAGACTGTAAGTATTAACTGCTGAATAAGGGCGTCGTAATGGAAGATGAGTTGTATAATTTATATGTAGGAAGATGAAGATAACTCCTGCATGAAACTACACATGGAACATCCTTAACATCTTTGCCCACTTTGATCAGGACACTGTGATTATGACTATTTGCATGAATTTATTGAAGATTTTCAAAAACTTTAGACATAAAATATCAATATTTGCTTGAAAAAGGTTAACAGGAGATTCTGAGAAATACACCACACTTTTGTATGCCTCTCTTGAACATGTTAGTTGATCAAAATGAAGGGCAGAGAAGGTTGTGGGTTTTTTATTTTGTTTTGTTTTGTTTTGTTTTTCCTAGCACTGAAGCCATATTGGCAATTTGCTGAAAGCATCAAGACTATCCCTAGTCGTAGCCAAGTCGGGCAACATTAGTTGCACATATAGGCAGGCAGAGTTAGATAGGCACGGGAAATGTAGATAGACTTAAATTCTATGAAAATACCATTTTAGATACTGTAATTTGTCATTGTATCTGGCTGTAATAGCTGTTTTTATGAATTTGTTCATGCTTCAGGTTTTCTTTTCATTTTAAGATAAGCATGATCACAATTTCAGAATTCACTGAGCCATGTTCCACCTCACATTGACTATTCATTTGTAAAACTAATTGCCAGAGAAGAGAACATCAGGTCTGCCGTTAAATTGATGGATTAATGCATCAGTAAATTCACCTGTGATTCTAATCTGTGTGGCTTTCTTTGCCCGCGTATTTTTGGTGCTTTCTACCATAAATGCATGTTTCTCCTTAATAATCGACATAGCTTTCAACCACTTTGGATTTTTTTTTCCTGCACATTTTTCTAAGCCTTTCAAACTATTGACCCCTTTTTTCTGTAGCAAGATCAATATATATAAATGACATTGGACTTGTAGTACTGTGAATGCCTCTAAAGCAAGTAAGCTGTGGCTTATAGATTCCTTTAAAAGCATGATGAACAAATGTCTTATTTACTAATCTTGTTTTTTCTCCCTAAATACTCTTGCAGCTGTATAGCTTAGGAATGAATATGAATTGTTCAGTATTGTGGTAGCTTGTGCGTAGAGCAGAATTTCAAGCTAGTTTAATCAGCAATGCATCGACAGACGAAAATGAATAGCTCTTTTATATGTGTCATGTTAATTTGCAACATTACCTGCTATATGACATCAATAACTATGTTAGATCTGGTTAGATACATGAATATGTAGCCAAAGATCATATTAACTGAAATTATGTCTGTAATTATATTTATTGTTTTCATAAGTAATAGTTGGAATGGCTCCTGCGAGAGCACCACGAGGAAAGGACATGGTTGTATTTTCTGTAGCTCAGTGCTTGTTCCTACACACCCACCACAGGCACTTGGTGATGATAAAATCCTGTATGACTTGAGCCTTTGATTTCCTTCAGGTCAGCAGCTCTTATGCATTTCAGTGTCTGAAAGCATGTAGGCTGTGACCAGAAGTGTAGCTGACTTAAAGCAGTTTGATCTGCTCTAAAATGTTACTGATGAGGGGCCATTTATGTAAAATGTTTAAAATAAGCAATAAATATGTGACAGCGTAGATTAATTTTTCTTTTTAATAATTTTTCAAATAAAGTAATTGCATGTCTGTCAAATAGAATTAGATGATTTTGTCTTTGTTAGAGTAATTTTAGCCTGCAGCATTCCCTTTGTTCTTCCATATGGTCATTTGGGTAGATTGATTTTGGCTGCAGCATGAGGACAGTGCCCTCCATTAATTCTGATTTCCTGTCTCCTCCCTGTCAGTGCTTCTTGTCCTTGTGGGGCTAAAGTCACATACCCTGGTTGTCCTTAAAAAGTCAGTATTTCAGAGAAGTTTCTCACACCCTGAAATTAGCAATAAGTGTAATATTTCTAACCCAATGAAAATCAGTGGAATTTCAGGAATCATTACATGGGTTGTGGTGGTAAATCTTTACCTTTTAATGGTGACCAATGTACTTGCCAGAGATAACTTATCTTCCCTCTCAGAAATGCTAATTTTCTTTTTACTAACAACTGTTTCTCTTTAATCTCCATTTGTCCATTCACCTGCTGTTTCTGATGGGGGAATAAAAGCAAAACTTCTAGAAGAATGTAAGTTCCTGTCCACCAAAATTAGACTGTGTGCTGCTGAAAAAAAAATACTGATTGTGTTGCAAATTAAATTTACAATCCAAAATGTGTGATTCTGATATTTTGTCCATAACTTGGCTTGCTGTGGCTAAATGTTTCGTGCATGCAGAAAATACTACTGTGCATCAATCATTCTAGTATTTAAAGGAATGAATTTGGTGTGGTTTGCAATTGTATGCTGTCTGAATGTTAAAATCCATATTCAGTAGCAGCATGAGCAGTGTTTTACTACTACTTTCAGGAGTAAACAAATATAGTTATTTTTCGTGTCTGAGTTAGAATTAGTTTTATTTCCCTAAAAAAAAAAAAAAGAGTGCATTTAAGTCAACCTAATGTGTTACGGGATCTCTCAAATCTCCCAAGTCAGCCCTAGCCTGGCAGGGCAGGAGCGAGGACTGCACGGCTTCACTGTGTGTTGTGCAGGGCTCACGGCTCGTCCCTTGGCAGAGGGCGACTGCTGGTCCCCAGAGCTGCCTCTGAGAGGGAGGAGACGCCAAAGAGTCTCTTGAAAAGAGCACAGCAAAATCACCATCCTGTAAAGATGTTCTGCTTTCCTCTCTGCAGTGAGGATGAGGAACCAAGTCTAGCACTGCGTGGCCTGTTCTTTTCTGCTTAGCTCCTATATAGTGTAACTTCTCCATGATGTGATTTTTTTCCTGGCTACTTCATGTGGATGATGCTTTGCAGGCTGTTGCCTCTGTCTGTGTAACAAAGAGGCCTTGCCTGGTGTTTAATGATGCTGAAAATAAAAATCCTGGTTTTACAATTTTTACTGGCTAAGCTAACAGAGTGCTACATGAGAGCACAGCACTCTCTGATGATGGAAATGTTTTGCTCAAGTGGCTAAAAGGGACCTCAGAGCAGAAGCAAAGCGTATTGCTGGACGGACAGTTTGCAGCATTTGCAACCATATGTTTGTGGGGATGCACTTAACCAGTTCCCTTAGTTGACAATGAACTATGGACAAATAAATAATGTTCAGGAAAATGTCTTTATCACTATCTTTTTTTTTTTATATATACCAAAAATATCTATAGATAGCGGTAACAGATCATAAATTACTTCAGGAAAGCACCATCTACTTTATCAGGCATATAGGTTTCATTTTATGCTGCACATTATGAGATATTTCTCCTGGATGAAGTCACAAAATTGACTGCTTTGTTTAGGAGAATTAGTACTAGACCTTTCTCACATGTTTACTCTCTTCAAAAACTTCTAATTACTGTTTCTTTTATTACAGCCTCATTCTTGGCTGTTTAAAGCTGTTAAGCTATTGGCTATTTAAACACAATTTTTACTCCTGAAAAGTAGCTCCTGGCTACCAAAGCATGCTTTGTGGATTAGTTCAATCTGTTGAACACAATAAACCTCCAAATATTTTACACACACAGAGAATATGGAAATACATTCAGTATTTAGAAATAATATGTATTGTATTTTTCCTTCTTTCTTTATGTTAAAAAACATCTCTTTTTTGTGTGGAAATAGGTCTCATGGCTGCCTATTCTGAAATATATATTGGACTTAGAATTTAAGTGTCCTTTGACTTATGAAAGCCATTTGAAATCTGATGTACAGTAAATGGTATCCTTCAAATATTTTCATCCAGATCTTCAACTGCTGTAGATTGGTGTAACTCTATTTGAAGATAGTAGAACTACCCTGATTTGCAAGAGTAGAGGGTTTCATCCAAGCTGCAAAGGATACTTTAATTCTAGTCTCCCATTGCTGATTTTGTTGCCAATTGTAATTCTGCTTTCCTCACTTACAAAACTGCTGCTTTTGCTTTGAAAATATTAAATTGCTCTCTCTTTCTTATTTATATTTCACAATGAAGTGTCTCAGCCTCCAACAATAACTCGGCAGTCTCCAAAAGATTACATTGTTGACCCTCGAGAGAATATTGTAATACAGTGTGAAGCAAAAGGAAAGCCACCACCAAGGTTAGTAGCACTTTTTTTTCTTTTGTTGGCCTAACAGTATAACAAAAGTAGGAGAAAATAACATAACTTTTGTAAACTAACAAATTTATGTAATATACATGCCTGCACACACACAGATGTGTGTGCACCCATTCTCTATTAAATACACCATCCTCCCTTAAATGGCTACTAGGAAATAGCATAAATTTGAATATTTCTCAACCTGTAGACTCATTTCTGTACTGTTAAGCAGCTAGTCCTTTTTTTTTTTCTCCTCAAAGCTGCAGTGACATAATAATACTGGGTTATTTCACTAATAAAGATACTATGAGTGGAATCACATTCCAATATTTGGTGTGGTGTCCAATAACTGTGCACGGTAGACAAATTCAGACTAACCCTGATAAAATTCAGGTCGTTAACCATTTTTTCTTGTAGTATATGTGATGTTTTCTAAATTACTCAATTCTGGGAGGTTTATCTTGAACTACATAAGTATTGTGTAAGGAGTTAAGATGTGTTTCAATTTAAATGATAGATAAGCCTTGATTTACCAGGTGCATTCTACAGCTTTGGAAGAGTTTAAGAGTTTAGGAAAAAATGGTAACCCTCTGTATACATCAAATTGATTCACAACTGTTTTCCATTAGAAAGCCCTGTTTCCAGTACTGTGAAATAGGGAATTCCCAAATATTTTTGCTGAATATCTGAATTGGAAAAAAGCAGTGGGTGGAAATTCTGTCATTGCCATAACTGCTTCTGGTTTCACGTATTACAAGACAGAAATGTGCACTCCTGTTTTCAGTAATGGTTATAGCTGTTGTTAAGAATCTGGATGTTGACCTGAGTGGTTACTGCGTGCTTCAGGACCACTGTTCCTGCAGATACTTCTCCTGAACTCTTTTTTGGGATGGATTTAGCTAGGAGACTATAGTCACTATCCATGAAACTTAGTCACATGCCAGGATTTACTGTTGCACAGTCTCACCCTTCTCATCAAAACTGTTTGTCACCCTATTCCCCTGCTACAGAAGCAGATTTCAGTACAGAGGTTTCTCAAGAGGAAAATAGCTTGTAATTACTCTTGTCTGTGTTTTAAGTTATCACATCCAGCTAATTTATTTCAGTATGTAACAAGGTCCATTAGTCTTGAATCTATTCCTGCAAATGGCTGTTGGAACTCAAGCAGCTTCAAAGGTCTGCAGCTCAGCTTTCTCAGTCAGAAGGAGTGTGAATTGTTTGTTAAAGCAGGGTGACTTTCTAATTGCAGAGAGCTGATTTAAAGGCTAGCGGATGGGCTGTTACATACAGCCTGAGCAGCAAAAATTCTCACTTTCAGATATCTCAAGTTCAAGATTTCACCCCTTGTTTGCCACCTCTAACTTGAAGCTTTTCTCCCGTCTTTAAGTGTTCCTGAAGGTCCTGGAAACCCCACAGTCTGTGACTTTGCCTGCAGATTCCTAAGGAGTAGATTCACATGTGGAGCTCATAGGGATCTAGTGCTGCTTCCCCAAATACTGCTGCATGTCATGGTGCTCCTGACCAGCCGCTGCTTCTCCACTGTCCTACAAACACACCCAGCCCAGCCCTCCTCCTGCAGTGCAGAAGGTTGAGGCACAATATGTCACCTAGAACGTCAGCTTTTCCAGTGCTGCGTGTGGTTCTACTTGTAGGTAGTGTTGGAACCAGCGATCACGTAGAGTGTTTGTGTCGGAGGGTATGAACCTGATGCGGAAGCAGTACAAAAACTGCCACTCAGAGCATGGGAAACCGAGTGCTCAACACTTCACCAACGCTGCTCCATCTCAGCATTCCTCCATTAACGGCCCAAAAATAAGGCAGGAATTAGGGTTTGCAGTAGTAGAAGTTGCACAATGCTAATCTCGGCTTTTTACATTTTTTTTAAATGAGTTTTAATAGTCTTCGTTTGTAGTGGCTACTTTACAAAACATCTCTTGCCTTGAATAACAGCAGCATGAATTTACTAGATTAGCTATGGATGATCAGATTGCAAAATTTCATTTAATGGATCACAGTTCTTTGAGCTGGAGTAGTGAAAAGAAATCAAACTCACCACCCAGTCTTTAATTCACTTCAGTAACTTAAAAATGGCCAAGCCAATTAAGAGAAATGCTCTCCTGCTGGGACGCGTTTCAGCCCAGAGTGAATTTTTAAAGACAGTTTTATAAACCCTGCGGACAACAGGTTTTAGAACAGAAATGCTAATGCAACTTTAGCAGTATCAATTCTAGCAGATGTTACTCTATCATTTTTAGTAGAAAAGAAAGCGGTTCTTTTCAATAGATGATTAAGTATTGAATCTTTTTATGTAATTTTAAAGGTAAAAATATTAACCTTGAAATGGTCAAGCTCTGCCAAATCTTTTATCTTGAAGTCTTGCCAGGTTTGTTATATTAATGTGCTCTATTACTTCCTTTGTTGTTTTAGTTTGAGAAAAAACACTATTTATAAATTGAAAGAAAAAAATGCATGTGTTACTAAAAACGAATTTTTGTTTTCTCTATGTATGACCTACAATCAGCTACTGAAAAAGCAATTTTAATTTTTGCCTTTGTTATGATAGCTTCTCATGGACACGCAATGGGACCCATTTTGATATAGATAAAGATGCACTGGTAACAATGAAGCCAAATTCAGGGACTCTTGTCATAAATATAATGAATGGTGGAAAGGCAGAAGCGTATGAAGGAGTGTACCAGTGTACAGCAAGGAATGAACGAGGAGCGGCCATTTCCAACAATATCGTCATAAGGCCCTCCAGTAAGTGCAAGTCTAATATTCTTAACATCTGAAAAACTTGTGTTTGCTTATTTTCCTAAGGACATTTTGTTTGGATTATTCTATTTTTACCTTTCATTAAAAAAAGACATTTTCAATCATCATAGTGGTCAAATTAGAAGGTATTGTATTTAATACATTTAGAAAGTGTGACATACACTCTACAAAATTTCTTGGATATTAAAACCCAAAATGTTTTCCTGATCTTTTTTCAGTACATTTGCCATGTCATTGAAATTCGGCAGTGTGTAAAACATTTCAGTTAGAAAACTAAACCTTTAATGTATATCTTTGATGAGGATAATTTTTACTTGTTTTTTTCTGATGCACACAGTTCATAGTTTTTGTAGTAACTTTAATACACATCAGATAGGGACCAAAAGGGAGATAAAGCTAATTCAATTAAATTTAATTAGTGATAAACTGTCTTTTATGTCAGCTATGCTGTTTCTGACATTTTTATTTCAGATCACTTTTCCAAGTTTCTTCAGCATAAAATATTTTGTTCTCACATGTTTCATTAAAGCAGTTATAACACTACTTCATGAAGCTCTAACTTTTCTTTTACTAGTATACATCACTTTTTTGTGTGTACTGTCCAACTTTGAGCTTTACAAGAACTGTTGCAGTATCTTCAGCTAGTAGCCAAAATAATTTGAGTAAATGAGTTTTACTTCCAGTGAATCATTGTTGTAAAAAAAAAAAAAAAAACTTAAAGAAAGCTTGCTTTTCTCCCAGGAAAACATAAAGAACAACAAAAATTAAATATTAAATTTTATGAGAACTAACTTTTTGATGTATATGGTTATTTTATCTTTCTAAAATTGTGTGTGCAGCTCTTCTTTCAGTTCTGGAGTTTTCATCAATCCATGACCTGAATGTTTGTCACAATTATTTTCTATAGGATCCCCTTTGTGGACTAAAGAAAGACTTGAACCAAACCAAGTTCGAGAAGGTGATTCTCTAGTGCTACACTGCAGACCTCCCGTTGGTTTACCACCCCCTATAATATTTTGGATGGATAATGGTAAGATTTTTTTTTTTTTTTTTTTAATACAGACTTACTATTCTTGTCTCTGTCTTTCTAAGCAGTTCCTCGTTCCTTAGTAAGACTCAGCACAGATGGCAGTTTCCTGATAAGTTAAAATTCAAAAAAATTTCCGTAATGTAGAATTGAAAAAGTAGTCATATTGCAGCCCAAAATGGCTGGAGATCTCAGTGTGAATTTTAAATTAACTCATTGGGAAGGACAAGGAATACAAGGGTGCTCCAAAAGAACTACAGGAAAATTGCAAAGAGATAAGATGTTACAGAAAGCATAGTGGCACAGATGTGGATTGTGCAGATCATAACAGTAGGATGTGTATTATATTTGAAATAAATGTGTTCTCGTTTTTGCTTAGCTTTCCAAAGACTGCCTCAAAGTGAAAGAGTTTCCCAGGGTCTAAATGGAGACCTTTACTTTTCTAATGTACAACCAGAGGACACCCGTGAGGACTATATCTGCTATGCAAGATTTAATCATACACAAACTATACAGCAGAAGCAACCAATTTCTGTAAAGGTCCTGTCAAGTAGGTATTGTATAACTTAATCACATCCTAAAAACTGTATTTATCCAGATTTCTTGGTGATTTGCCGACATTTAAACAGTTTTACCCTAGGGAATTTTGATGTTTTAATTATTTTAATTCTGAATAAGGAAATTAATGTATAAAATATAGAAGGTAATCTCTGACTTTCTTGATATATAATTTATTGTAAATGTTGTTGAGCTTTTTCTCTTTATTAGGCTTTTTTCTTTTAGAAGATGTATTTTAAGATTTGACTTAGTGAAAAATTACAGTATAATAAATAACGGTTTTGAAATGGTTTTCATGTCATAACTATTGAAACAACTTAATTGATCATTGATTAACTCACCATGGCCCTATCATCACCTTTTGATTCCCAATATTTTGATTTATCCCTTTTATATGCATTCTTCATGATATTCTGTTTATTTCAGTGGATTCATTGAATGACACTATAGCTGCTAATTTGAGTGACACTGATATTTATGGTGGTGAGTTACACTGGTCCCCACTGATACTCCCTGTTTCACGGTAGCATTTAGTTAACTAACTTCACCTCCATGGCTACTTAACCTTTGCTCCCTTTCCAATCTCTAATAAAGGTATCTATTAGTACTGGTGATAATCATTTTAATAATAAGGGACTGCTCAGTGTGATCCTTTAAAACATTTTATGTTTTAATCTTATTGTAACATGGCTCATAAAAAAAAAAAAAAGAAAAAAGAAAAAGCATTTACCAGAAAGGAGTCCTTTCACATGGGACAGATTTTGTAAATTGTCTATTTAATTGCATCCATAATGTGTTACTTGTTTATATTTTTCCTCCAATTTAACTATAATTGGATGTATTCATTATCACTAGGACTATTCAATATCACATGCTGCATCTTAAGTAATACCAGTTAAGTATTTAACAGATGCATTTCACATTTAATAATATCTTGAATGTACCATTCATTTTTAACGTGTTTCATGAGTGTAAAACTGGAATGAATTAAAATCTAAACGCTTTAGCACTATGTAAAATTAACCCTGTAGGGGAAGAATAGCTGTATTTGCTTGTTTGAGCTGATCTTCACATTAATCTAAGTGGAATGATCTTTTTTTGTATATTACAACTAAAATCCTCCTCAATGGATGTACATGTGTTTATTGAGGCTGCTTTGGGGCAAGACTAATTTCATAAGGGTTGAAGTTTTAAATGTCTCCCAGTTAATAGTGTATGAGATTGTTAACAAAATATCGTATGTATGTATCCTACTGACTTGTTTTTTCTTCTTAAAAGAGGCTTCCTAGATAAACCTTTTGTAAATTAAACCTTAACTTACTGAAATATAAAATATATCAGGGACATTGAATCTTTTTAAATTTTCAGGGTAAAAATAGTTTTTTTTTCAAGAACACACAAGAAATATTTATGTGAACCCAATATGATGTAGAAACTGCAAGTAGTGGATAGAAAATAATTCAGTTGTCTCACAGCTTGTAAATACCAGAGCTAATTCTAAAAGTTTATGATCTTATAATGTGAGTCAGTGGTCTTTGCAGTGCTGAAAATGGACAAATACCTTACTGCTCTTGACTATTGACTTGTTCTTCACTCTTTACTGCCTTTTTTTATCCCTCAATTGAAAGTGAATCCTTCAAGACATATACTGTATGAAAGTGTTTTAAATTTTCTATTTATTTTAATATATCAATACATCCTATATTGTAATAAACAAGAGAGGAAAATGTTTCTGACACATTTTTAAAGCTGAAAGAAATTTATTGTAATGATTTAAATTACACCATTTTACAGCAAATTAATTGTGTGTTATAAAATTGCTATTGAACGTTATTTACAGAACAGTCTATTATTCTGGTTTTCATGAAGGCACATGGAATTTCAGAAGCCAACAATGTAATTTCTGGCAGTCTGTTGACCATGGTTATTTCTTGTAGAAAATGGTTTGCAATTATCAGACTGCAAAATAATTTGAACTAAATATATAGGAAGTGGAGAAGACGTGACTAAACTTCACAAGAGACATCCTTTGCAGTCTAGAAAATAATGAACAAAGCATAGTGCAAAGCAGAGTATACCTTTGATCGCTTTGGTTTATATTTCTGCATACAATAACTTTATTTTTGTTTTGATGGAATCCTCATAACTTTGGGTAACTTTCTGGCTTGCATTATGACTCATATTTGTTGTGTTTCACACTTTGAATAGTTCTGGCATAGTGATTAGGAGCTGCTTAGGATTAGGGCTTTCTATGTAGCTGTCAGGCCATGTAGTTGCCTGTGTAAAAACTGTATCAGATGCTCTCTCTGTTTTATGTAAGATTTTTCATTTATATATCCATAATTCCTCACACTGGGCAGCTGTGCTTTCCCCCTTTGGTGTCCCTGCTTGAGCAGGGGGACTGAGCTAGATGATCTCTAGAAGTACCTTCCAGCTTCAGCCATTCTGTGATTCTGTGAAAATTTTACCATTTTCCGGGTTCAGATGTGATTTTATTATGTCTGTCAAAAATCTAATTTTTTGAATTATGTCATTGTCTAACTTGATGTTTTTTGCTTAAATGCACAGTGTGCAGTGAAATTTCTGTCAAAAATGTGAGAATGGGTGTATGCATTTGTTCAATATCAAAGTTTAGAAATTCATTATTTTAATTTTTCTCTTGTTCCAGCCAAACCAGTTAAAGAAAGACAACCGACTCTTCTGACACCAACAGGTAGCACAAGTAACAAAGTGGAACTGAGAGGAAATGTGCTTTTGTTGGAGTGCATTGCAGCAGGATTGTGAGTTACTTTTTAGCCAGTGTTTCTTTAATTAAGAATAACAACAAACAATTAAAAAAAAAAACCAGGGGAAAAGCAGTTCAGTGCCTCTTCGTGTCTATATGTCAGTGTGACAGTGTTACAGCCTCAGCAAAGACGTGTAAACTATAGCAGACTTAAAGCCATTTATGTGGGCATCAGTAGGTATTAAAACTAAGAATATCATTTCACTAAGCCCGTGTATATTGGATTCTGGACGTGCTAGTATTTCTTTTCATGACACCAGCAAGAAACATCATAAGATTAGCTTGGACACCCATCTGTAGCAGTGGACTGAAATCTTCGTCATCATGCTCCAACAGAAGACCTGAAGCAAGCGATTGTTTCAATTCTCTTAAATTTTCCACCATTAGGCCCTCGCATTATATTAAAATAGATAATAATATGCTGGTCTAATCTAAAAAAGCTGCTCACACATCTCCTAATAATTACTTATTAGATCAACTAGGTGGGAGTTACTAGAACGTAGCTCCAGTTGCTTGCATCCAGCATCCCACTGCAATTGATTTTAATTGGTACTTGTTTTGTGATGTTCACCGTGTTCACCTCTGCTGCTTACTGTACAAGTAGAAAATGACTAATTAGTAGTTTGACTTCATGAACTAGTTTGATCTTGTATAAGTTTCATTCCCAAGGAGAAATCAGAGAAGTGAGCAGCATTGATGCAAGACTGGAAAACCTTTTAGTGCTATTTCAGCACTAAAACCACGTGATGCAGAGATCTGGGCCAGCCCATAATTGTGGATGGTGCAGCAGAGCAGCGTGCAGATGTTTTTAGCCATGTAAACTCCACAGGGCCCGTCTGGGCCTAGCTGGGTACCATGTGGTACAAGCACAAGTGCGTTGCTTCCTCTTGGACGCAGCCAAGGTTGTTGTCTCTGCATCC
Organism: Eudromia elegans; assembly: GCA_003342815.1. Taxonomy (NCBI): domain Eukaryota; kingdom Metazoa; phylum Chordata; class Aves; order Tinamiformes; family Tinamidae; genus Eudromia; species Eudromia elegans. The sequence goes on from PTEX01000040.1 coordinate 2,857,808, forward strand.
CGCACTGCTGCATCCCCACACTGCCTGGTGGGAGCAGAATCAGCTCTGCTCATCACCCACAACTTGCATTTGTTTTTGTACTTTTTTTTTTCATACAGTTCCACAATAAAAGTATACAATAGTCCATGCTCCAGTAATATGACTGAGTAAATAAGAAGGAAAAAAATGGAATATTGAGCAATGTAGTTTTGTGTCTTCAGCTTTCATGTAAATTTTTTTTCAGATATTTTAGTGCAGGAAACCCACAAAGGTCTAGCTTCAATTCTTCCATTTGTTTAAAGCAACTATTCCTAATTATAGAAACCATTATTTAAATTTGGCTTTCCTAGGCATCTCTGGTATAAAATATGCAATATTAGACTTCTCAGGGAATATTTGCCTTGAATTGTGGTATTTGAGAGGAAACATTTTACTCAGGAAGTAAGAACTTGCATTTTGTTATGATTTTAGAAGTCTATCTACATGAGTTTTGATAACTCTCAACTTTGCTGAACAAGATGGAGTTTAGTTAAGACTTAGGCCCAGTACAGTACCTATAACCACTACAGGAACTATACCTGAACAAGCACTGACATTTTTTTCTTTAATTATCGTAGGAAAATTTTCTGCCTGCTAATAGCTCTGCTGTAAAAATTATGATGATCATGGAGCATAAATTAGACTATTGCTTAAGTGAAGGACTTTTATAAACTTGACATTATTTGGAAGCCTTTTAAGGCACTGGGAGTTTCACTTTACAACAAGAGATTGTATAAGTGCAATAACGTTTGGATTATATTGGTGGGTTTTGTTAGCCAAACCACCAGGGGATCTGGATTATCAGTAGGCAAATGTATTCCATAATTATTGAGCCTGCAAACAGATGGCCATTGACAGTGCTAGTGAGACTTGTGATTTCCTGGAAACAAATGTTGGCATATTTTGCAGATTTGCTGGATGTGCCCCAAAATCTGCATAAAGGCTACTAATATGATTATTTTAAAAATATTTATTAAATAATGAATAGACTCCTAGTCTTCTTTCTTTCCTGTTCCCTAAAAATGTTGTGTTTTTACTTCTCCAGACCCACACCAGTAATCCGATGGATTAAAGAGGGTGGGGAACTGCCAGCCAACAGAACATTTTTTGAAAATTTTAAGAAAACTCTCAAGATCATAGATGTTTCTGAAGCTGATTCTGGAAACTACAAATGTATAGCCAGAAATATAATAGGTTCTACACATCATGTCATTTCAGTAACTGTTAAAGGTAATAAACCGTAATTTAATAGCATTTAATACAAGACTTAACATATTCTCTTTGAAAAGCTTTCTGAGACGAACTCCAGCTGCAAGAATGAATGATGATGGTTAAAAAAAAAAAAAAAAGTGTGACGAAATGATCATTAAGCCAACTGATTCTACTATCTGAGGGACTTCTTTGTGTCTAACACATTTGTCTTTTTTAATTCGTCATTTTATCAGGCAAGAAACTAAATTGAAACTGTACCGTAATAACTGCAAAATATTGTTAGCTTGTACCTGTGCTACATTTACTTTAGATGCTTAGATTGTCTGTTATTGGAGTGCTTCTCTCCCTTCTTTTTTATCTTTCTCCCTTTCCTTCTTCTTCAGATCCTCTCTCTTGATTCCTTCTGATCCATGTTAATATAGCACTTACTTTTTCTCTACTATATTTTTTCTAATTTGTCAGTTACTCCATATTCATCTTTCTTTTTCTTAATCTGTGTTTCTGTCATATCTCCTCCTTCTTGTTTTTTTGCCACTTTTATCTAATGATGATATTGTACTTGTTCCAAAAACACAGTATGTTGATATAGGTATGACATTTAAGTATGTGTTTTGAACATCATGAAAGAAAATATTTGGGATGAGAGAGAATTAGTCTTTTAAGTAACCAACTGCAGCGTTTGCTTGGCATGCTAAGTATCCATATTTGTTAATGTAATCTTTCTGCAGTCTAGTGTGTTTTAAGGTCAGATTCTGCCTCCTTTTTAAGAATAAAGGATTAATTTTCTATTTTCATCAATCCATCAATGTAAAATCTGAAATTTAATTGCAACACATGATAACATAGGCTATTTGTGGTGATTTATTGTACAAAAGGTCATGACATAGGTGAAGGCCTTTTGGTCAAGAAAATATTTCGTGCATTCTGATACCAGCTGTGTTGGATAAGCATCTGGGTCTACTGTAATCACCCATTGAATTCAGAGAGACTGAGATTTTTGCCATTTCTAAGTTACATTCTTGCTATTAAATCAATTTGTGTAATCTAAAGTTATTCAGTTCTGTCAACCTAAATGTCTGATTACCTGAATTTAATCAAAGCACCACTCTATTTGCTGTAGATCCCATAGTTAGTTTTCTTCGGGAAGACATGTTAGTAGCCTTAAACAAAGCAATGAATCTTGTTACATATCTCAGAATTGTGAAGTAAACAGCTACCCGTTTTTCAGCGCAATGGGAGGTCAATAGCTCTGTTTAGGCAAAGTGTGATTTTACCAGTTAATTTATGAGTATCATATATATATATATATTTATATATATACAAACAGTGTAAATGTAAATGTGTATCTGTATATACCCTTTTGGTTTATGATATTTTTACAGTGACTGTGCCATATGATTTTCTGTGTAGCGTTTTGGAAAGTGATTACTGTTTTTCTCTTCCTAACCCCAGCTGCCCCATACTGGATAACAGCACCCAGAAACCTGGTCTTGTCTCCTGGAGAGGATGGGATGTTGATCTGCAGAGCTAATGGCAACCCAAAGCCTCATATAAGCTGGTTATCAAATGGTGTTCCCATAGCAAGTAAGAATTTTAGTTATCTTATAGGCGAATGAATGTGGGAATACAAGGAAGGTCAGCTTTTTTCTAAGATAAATGAAGACTGCATATCTGAGTAGCTTTGGCCTGATGGTTAATACTGAATTATAAATGAGGTGAGGAAAAACACTGGAGTTTGTAAAGGTGGAAAGAGAAAAGGTGCCTTTAATGCTGTAGAGAACATGGGAATTTGTGAGTGTGCACCTGGTTCTCCCATCTGCTCCCCTACTCCACGATTGTGTGGCCACAGGGATGCTCTGGAGCAATGTGTCTGGGCTGGGCTCCTTTGGCAGGGATACTGCTGAGGTAGAACTGATACCGTTGGGCTCCTTTGGCAGCCACACTTGATACTTCTGTGCTGCCCTAATGGAAAACTAGTTTTGTCTAAGAAATGAAAATCTACCCTAAAAGTCTGGGCACTCAGATATGCAGGGCACTTTTGCAGGGTCTACAGTTAGAATATGTTTTAGCTCTCAAGGCTGCAACCCTAAAAGGCAGTAGGAAAACTGATGGAATGAGTCAGCAACTGCCTGGAAAACAATCTGTGCCAAGTAGGTGTCAAAGAAGAGGAACTGCCAAAGAAGTGAGACAGCTAATTCCTGGTATATGGATAAGCAAAGCAACCCTGAATTGGTAATTGAGTCACTTAATTGGTAAAGTGTCGTGATTGGCAGTACTGCGTGGTGGATACAAGATAGCTGCTATATATATAAAACGTACTTTGAAAAGAACTTTCTGGAAAAAACTGCAGGATGTTGTCAGTTGTTTTGGCACTCAGCATAGCCTGTACCCTAAAATCACTCTTGGTCCTTTTGCCTTTGTCCTCCTTCTTTAATGAAATGATGAACAGGAACAAGAGAGATTCCAAGTGTTTTAGGTGCAAGAGAGGTGAAACGGAGCTGGAGGGAAAGAATATACAACTTTGGGAAAAATGAGGATATATACCTTATTATTATACATATAACATTAATGTTATATGCATTATATACATATATTTTTATTATATATATGCATATAATATGTATATATGTGTATATGTGTATATATGTGTATATATATTTAAGTTATATATATGTATATGTATAGAATGTATATATCCTCATTTGTGTATTTTTATGTGTGTGTATATATATATATACATACACACATTTGAAGAGGAATATTTACCAAAGAGTCTTTTTCAAGAATCCTAATTAAATGGAAGCTGAGACTCTAGCTTCAGCTTTAGAATAAGAGATTTCCATTGTTTAAATGAGTTCTAATACCACCACTTCAGAGAGATATTTCTCACCTCAGCAGACAGTGGTAAGTGTTCCATGAAGACAGGAAAATGTCCATGATTATACTATATGTGTTGGGGGGCCTCTGCATATCTTAATGTCTGTTTTATAATTGACTTATTTTTCTGTCCTGATCTTTTCATTCTGGGATTTTGGGTAGTCTCATCTCCCTGTCTATCTTGTATATAGTTAACACAGGTTTTGTTTTAATGAAATCTGCTAGCGACCCTACTATCCTGATAGTTTAGCCATTATTTACAGCCCTCTGCATTGCTTATATCTTTTGCAACTGCTAATGAGATTCCCCTTTGCCCTGCACTGCTGCCTTGCCAGTGCCCTAGGACATGTTATTCATCTGACAGCAGAACAGCAATGTGGGGCTTGCATCCTGGCAGGATAACAATATAACAGGAAGAAATACAGTGTTTTCCAAAGCAGCTGTAAGATGCCACCAAACTTGCAGAATATTAGGGCAACATATGTTGGCTAGCTGTCCTGAAGGAATCAGTATATGAAGTCTGGTGGAAGAGAACTCAGTAAAAATTGAGAGACTTTGATGAAATTACCCACTCGACCTCAATAGAGGAAAAAGAAAGGGAGTGGGTGGGAAGGGTACAGAAGTGGGGAGAATAATTTGGTGTCAGGGAATCAGAGAAGCTGCATGATCGCAGAAGATGCAGTTCTAATGATGCTTTTGATTTTGTAATATTCTGAGTTGCCAAAAGCTGGTCTGGAGGCTTCTTACTACAGTGTGCCCTTTTGTTCACTTGCTACTAAGTGACAAAACTGAGTCCCTGTTCTTCTAACTGAATTATTAGTAAACTGTAAAAAGAAACTAAAGCAGCTGTTTCAGCCTCAGGGCCGTGCTGAGCGAGCTACACCCATGGCAGCATTTCAAAGAAAAAGAGCTACATTTGAATTTCAAAGCCCTGCTGTCATCATATATCTCACAATATGCCTCCTGTGGCCCAGTAATCTGTTTGCAGTACTTTAATTTTCTATTGGAAGGCACAACTGGGAGATGCTTAATTCTTCCGGTTTTGTTTTTCCATAATAGAGTCACACAAGGAAGGGGGAGTGTTGAGGAAAAAACCATTCGTCCATATCTCAGTCAAAGGGTGAGACTGAAATCCCGAAAGGGGAATGAAAGAAGGAAAAGGAATGAAAGATTAAGAGCAGCTTATTATGAAAATAAAGAGGAAAAAAACAGTGTATTTTGAAAATGTGTGATAAAGAGGACTAAAGAGTACATTTTGCCTGATTATGTTATCCAGAGTAAAAAACATTTTTGAAGGAAGGTTTCAGGTTCCTTTTCAGTCCTTAATTCATTTTCATCAACAATAATACTTTAATAAACTGGCAAGCTGTTTCAGACAGTCGGGAGTGATAAGGACCGAAACATACTATGTTTGCGCACAGGAGTAACTGGAGCTTCACATGCACAGTCCTACTGTGGTCAATTAGAGTTACTTTTGCAAGTAGCAGTTGAAAGTTCAGGCTGTGACTCTGCTTTTGCCTTGTGCTTCAATTAACGCTGAGGTTCTGCATTATTTATACTGCTGCATAACCCGTTGTGGGCTTCTGCCTAGTTGCTCCGCCTGGTTTGACAGAAGGGAAACCATGCATAAAGTATCTCAACTTTTAAGAAAGTAACAACCCAGAGTAATTGGGGAGGGGAGACACTTTCCTAATTGGACTGTAGAAGGACATTTCAAATACTGCACAAAAGACAAATTTATTGGTTCAGTAGTTTATAGTTCACAGTGACCTATTAAATACACATACTTAGATTTAGATGTAGTGCACTGAAAGCCGTGGTTTATCTTCTATTAACATGTCCTTTGCTTGTTTATATCATATTTCACAATCCGGGTTTTTAGTTAGTCTCCATTAGTAATCACATCGAGTTTAAAAGAAAAGCATGAGTTCTCAGATCAATTTCATGAAAGGGCTTGATAATCTGAGAAATCTTTTCCCCACAGCCGTAAGAGCAGAGGTTAAATCTACTGGACTCTGATGCCCCAAGGAATTTGGTGACAGGGAGGAGAGAGCTGCCAGGACAGGCATTTATCCACTTCTTCTGCTGTCAATTATGTTGGAGCTGTATATCTGGCCCAATAACTACTGCCAATACCAATACCTTTGATACTCAATTTTATGTACCCTGCATAAAATAGTCGGACAGTTGTGGCTAGTGCATAGAGGAGAGAGAGGCTGCAGGTGATTTCTGCTGTCCCTTTTGGAGTTAATAGTACTGTCAAAATCAGAAAATTGCCCTGGAACAAGATGGAAAACTACATCTTTTTCCATGTCCTGTTTCTTCCAGAATTAAGCCTGACAGCTATCTGTAAGAGGTAGAGTGAGGCAACACTACATCGTCTTGCTAAGTCTCCTGTTTAGTGCTTAGTTTCCACTAAGCACTTCCTTGGTTTTAATGAGTAGATTCTGAAGCATGTCTACTGCCCTAAACCTATGCCCACCCTTACTATTTCACTGCCTGGTTTTGTCCTGTCTATAGTCAACTCTGAAACCACAACCCAAGCCCCTGCCAACTCAGAACTTCTGCAGCTTTTCTGCATATATCATTAGATCAGTGTTCAACTGCATAGAAGTGTGGCTGTAGTTCCGAGTGACCGTGAAACTCACAGCCAAGTAAGTTGGGCTGAAATTCCCTGTCTTCACCTTATCCTTCTTTTCTCATCTCTCCAGCTTCTTCCAAAGGTTTGAGAGGACAGATTTGTCTTGCAGTATATCTCCTGTCCTGAGAAGTCCCAGCATTAGAGAAATACCTTCTTATCAATCAGCCTCAATTGGTGTTCCACACTGGAACGTGCCTTCCTGTGTTATTGGTTTATTGGTTAGTGTTAAAAAGCAAAAATCACTGTAATCCAGGAATATGTTTGAGATGTGGTTGGTCTCAACCACCGGTCTACTTTCACTATTATCTGTGCATAAACTTAAAAACAATTACAGGAGTGGTAGAACTATGACAAGCATTTTGTATGAAAATAACTCAGCTTTGTATGAACATAACTCAGCTTTAGCAAAGAAAGATTGACTACATGCTATCACATTTAAACAACAGACGACCTGGTATTACATTGCTCTCAATTTTTAGGAAGTACTGCGTAGTTCTGAAGTCCCAAACCATATTATTCATAAATTTAAAAGGCAATTAAAATCAGTATATTATAGGAAAGGTTTTCCAACAATCATATATAGTAAATGCATAGCAACAATGGTTACCTGCGATTTCAGGGAGATGCAAGCGTCTAAAGACACTCAGAAATGAATCATTCTGAGGTGTTTTTTTTTCCAAAGAGAAATTCTTTTCCTGTTTTCCAACATATTTTTCTCTGTCATTTTAATGATTTAGGTAAGATAACTTCTTACATATGACAAGATATTTATGTATGTATTCTCACTGATATCGGGAAAAGCAGTCCAGTGGTTTTGTTCTTTTCTTTTCCAGCTTATTTCTAGCCAGGGGGAATCCGTAGAACATCTGAGGATGACATCAGCATTTTCACTGTAGAATAGAAGCAGTTAGTACTTACACGTCCTAAAAATCATGACTGATTTCATATCTTAAGCATTTTCTACCAAAAAAAAAAGATATTTTCTCTTAGAAAGCAGGCTGAAGATCATGTAATTACTGATAATGTAATATGTTGTGTATTGTGTCATCAGGTGGGAGTTGTTCTGCTCTTCACTCTGTTTGATTTCCTGAATGTGCACAGATATACATTGAACAGCAATTAGAATTGGTCAAGAAAACAGGAAAAACAAATCCAGCAAAATCTGTTGTTTTTCCTTCCAGTTTCAAGTATAGTGGTGTATTTGAACCATATCTGTTCAGAAAGCACATTGGGTTCTATGTTTTTCTCCAGAAAAGGGTATGGTGCCGCAAGGTGGCTATTTAAACGTGCTAACAGAGGTAGTTGCTTGGGCTAAGGTTTATCAAGAAGAACGTGAATGCAGGAGAACAGATGCTATTCGCAGTGCTGATGACGAACGGTGACAAAAGTGTCTGATGGAAGCTACACCTTCTCTGGACTGGAAAAGTAGAGGAGTTGGGTGATAGAAAATCTGACTTTTGGGGCCTGCCCATGCAAAATGAAGTGTAGCACATGGGCAGGTATGTGTCAGTGCTGTTGTGAGGCGCAGGAGAACTAGATGTGTCAGAAAGTCTGAGATGGGCAGCAGTCTCACCAGGCAGCTTTCTGATATTACTGCTCATGAAAATAGCTAGACTGTTCCCACAGAAACACTGATTAACTCCTTATATTTCTCAGGGATTTTTCTCCCCTTTAAGGATCCAAAGCTACTTTCCTCAAATAGACATCTGCTACTTTTCCTTCACAGGAATGAGGAGAAATTTCTGTTTTTCTTCCGTAAAGGCAGCAGTGGGTAGAGATGTTCAACTACTTTTTAAATGGTAATTTAATGGTCAGGTCTTTCTCTTTATTTTATGTTCCAGTTTCACTTCAGCCAGAGAAGATAGAACTAATTAATGTCTTCCATTTCCTTGAAAGGAGAAGCCTTGTATAAGTTGTCACATATGGGAGTGAATGCGAGGACTGTATTCAGTGTAGCCTTTAAAATTATGTCAGCATATAGAAAATTATTCAAGACTCAGTGGACAAGAAAGGGAAACCTAGGCAAGAGGCCGTGAGTTGCACAGAGCTTACAGAGCAGCCACTGGAGTGTGGGAAGTCCTGTGGCTTTTGGAGAGGATGGTTGTAAGGAATTTCCATGTAAATTGATTTGTATGCGGAAGCCGAGCACTTAGTACAGGGGACTGGCCAGCCAGCAGGCTGCTCATCTGCTCCATCTATTTTCAGGCCATAAATCGTTCAATGCAAATAGCATGTAAATGGCATACGAAGCATATATGGAACACAGAACACAATAGGAAGTAAAGCAATAAAGGAATAATAAAGTACTAGCAACCTAGAAGACAAGGGGAAAAAAAGGCATTTAAGCTTTTAGTAGTTACTTCTTTTTATTCTTTTTCCCTTTCCAAGTTGTTTAGGTTTGTGTTATTTGAACTAAGATAAGAGGAAAGGATAAAAATACCCTTAAGGATCTCAGAACTGTACTCCCGTTCTTCCAGTGTCTTCTGTTCTGTAGGATTCAGTAGTAGATATCTCAATAAATATGAGGAAATATAGGAATGTTTTCTCTCCTTTCTTCTGAATATAGATATATTATTTGAAGCATAAGGAGTTATCATTTATTTTATATTAGCATACTGATTTTATTACCATTTTCCAATATTAATAATGTATTGATAAAATAGTATTTTAATATTTACCTAAATACTAGCTTGTGGTTTTTTATGCCTTATACTAATACAGCCTAAGTTTTTTTTCTCTTTACCTCTATTGTTCCAAAATTGAAAGCTAACATTTTTCAGAAATACCTCAGAATTTTATTTTCTGATATTCCCTTAATTCCCCGGGATACATCTGGGCTGTTACAGAACAGCTGAGGAAATGGCATTGTTTAATACATACTCAAAGGAAAGAGTGCCACCTACTGAATTACTGTCACTTCTCTCGTGGACATCCTTCGTTTCTTAATTTAGTGCTGAAGAATTAAGATGACTTTTATTTTACTCTGTGCCAGTTTTCAACTAAGTAAGAATATGTTTGGAGAAGTACTTATGCATATAATAACTTATTTGAAAAGCTGAAGCCTGCCTGTGCTCATTCACATTGTTTCTTCTTTTCACGAGTGCAAAATGAGGAATCCAACAGCAAGTGAAACAAAACAATCTGTTTGTTTGTTTGTTTTTGTTTGTTTGTTTGTTTTTTATACCAACAGTTGCTCCAGAAGATCCTAGCAGAAAGGTAGATGGTGACACAATAATTTTCTCAGATGTGCAAGAAAGGTCAAGTGCTGTCTATCAGTGCAATGCTTCAAATGAGTATGGATACCTTCTGGCAAATGCATTTGTGAACGTTTTGGGTAAGAAACAAATTTTTCAGTCTTCTTCACAATATTCAGTTGTTTCCTGCTAGTACAGAGATTGTGTGCCCAAACCTTTCTTGGGATTTTATTAAGTGAGAATGGATGTCTTTCCTGAGTGCTGTAAATACTGTTTTTTATACGTACTATTCCTTTCACAAAAAACAAATACCTTGTTCTGTGTAAAATAGTCATGGAACCTTCAGGAAACTTACAAGAAATTTTACGCCTGTTCTATGTTTATCTAAATCAAGCAAATGTCTATTTAGCTTTAAGTATGTTTTGGTTTACTTTAACTGTTTGCTGTTTTTTTCTGAATCAGTTAAATAATTATACCTTCTAAAAGATATAGTTTAGAGCTTAATGTATTCCTCCTGCAAAGAGCCGTCCTTCAGATAAGCTTTGAAAAGGACTCGGATAAAGTCCATCATAGAAAAGATTCTGTACATTCCTTTTGTAAGGCAGTGTGATTATACATTTGTCTCAAAGGCCTCCAAGAATGTGTTTCTAGGTAGGAGATACTGTGAACTCTCTTATCTTTTTTGCTCTGAATTTAACAAAATTACTAGCAAAATTGTAGGCAGAATGACCTCTAAAGGAACAGCGAGTCCTTTGACTGAGGGTTACTGTCTTTTAAATGAAAGTACCCCTTCTGATTCCAAAATTCTCTTCAAAAAAGCAGGTGTTTCACCAGGTAAACATGCTAGCTTCTTTCTGTGCTGAGCTCAGTCTGTTCCCAACAGTAAATTTCCCTGAAATAGGTTCTGATTAAAATTCTCCAAATGAAATGGCTTGTTTTGGTGCCCATCATGATTACTTGTCAGCTTACTTTGTTTCTCTGTTTGTTTGTTTGTTTCTACAAGAAAATTCTCCTGTACGAAAGTTTCTTCAGGCTGCTGGCAGCAGAGCATATTTGGACCTAGAATGAAATTAGAAATCACTTCACAGAAAATGTTAATGTGTAGCGTTCTTTAGGCCATTCTTAATGTCTTAGTTTTGCATTTTCATTATCTATACGAAAATTATCTTTGTCTTTTCAGCTGAGCCACCAAGAATTCTAACTCCTGCTAATAAATTGTACCAGGTCATTGCAAATAGTCCTGCTTTGCTAGACTGTGCTTATTTTGGTTCTCCTAAGCCACAAATTGAATGGTAAGCTATTTTTGTGTTAAAAACATGTACAAAAAAAAGAAAAAAATGAAGTTATATCTATGAAAACAAACATTTAAAACCATAAAACTGTTTAGTTAAAATTTTAAAAGTTTAGTTTAAACATATAATGTAACAACAATTAAGTTACCCCTACAGAGTCAAGTTTACTTTTCAGCATGTGATTCTGTCTCTAGCACATAAAGATTCTGTGATGCTGGATAATGATATTGCTTTTAACATAAAGGTTTAAGGGAGTGAAAGGTAGCATCTTGCGTGGAAGTGAATACGTTTTCCATGAAAATGGAACCTTGGAGATTCCGGTGGCTCAGAAGGATAGCGTTGGTACATACACATGTGTAGCAAGGAATGAATTAGGAAAGATACAAAACGAGGTGCAGTTGCAAGTGAAAGGTAAGAAACGAATCACTGTTTCATCACAGGTTAGTAGTGTAGAATTTCAGGCTTTTAGAATATCTAATAATGATCTTAAATTTCAGATCCAACCATCATAATTAAACAGCCAGAATACAAAGTGATTCAGAGAGCTGGCCAAGTTTCATTTGAGTGTACAATAAAACATGATCCTACTTTAACACCAACAATTGTATGGTTGAAAGACAATGGAGAGCTGCCAGATGATGAAAGGTATGGACAAAATAATATTTCTTTTTTCTTCCATTTTCTTTCAGTAGCTTTTTTATGGTCTTTTCTGAAAGGCACATACTGAAGACTAATAAATATCATCACTACCGCATATTTGGTGACTAAAAGCCATATTTACTGTAAAAACAGTATTAGAATAGAATTCAAATAAAGTGAGATATGAAATTTTTTAGTGCATTGATAATAAATATCAGTTGTGAGGAGGAAAATGGCATAAGAGGCCAAACAGATGATGGAAGAAATATTTTGCTGTAGATCACAGAAAATTAAAAATACATTGAGAATAAGAATCCATGAGAAAGTGAGATAAATACTCTAGAAAGATGATTAATAGCAATGGAGAAAAGGCTGACATCCCATAGCTTATGCTCATTGCTAGTTATTTGCAGAAATACATAAGTACAGGGAATTTGACAATATTTTTATTGTAAAAATACCAGTTATTGAAAACTCAGTGGCTGAATTTATTGTATTTACAGGTTTCTAGTTGGTAAAGACAACTTGACCATTATGAATGTAACTGATAAAGATGATGGAACATATACTTGCATAATTAATACCACTCTGGACAGTGTTTCAGCAAGTGCTGTGCTTACTGTTGTTGGTAAGAATACTCTAAAACTTCATAGTCGCAGAACTGTGTTTAATTTCTGTTAAATTTGAAAACAGATCTGAAATGAAAAAACACAAACGTAATTTTGGTAGGTAGGAGAGGACAAAAGGAATTTCACCTCTTTGCATGCATATCAGATTTTAAAAAAAGAGCATCGTCTGCTCTGAAGTTCACTGCTGAATCAGCAATTTATAAAACAGTTCATATAACACATTCAGTTTCATGCTGTATAAGCTTTTATTTATATCACATATGACATAACACAGCGGATACAATAATGCAGAGTATTTGCATGTAAACAGGTCATCACAACAAATGACCTGATCAAATTCTGCTTCAGAAAGATGGGGTGTGCTTGATTACAGGCTCTCTCAAGGATTTCCTGTGTAGGTTACTTCTCTCTGTGAAGTTTCTGTCATTGCAAATGGCTGCAAGATGTGTTACTTTGCCCCTGCTCACAATTTGTATGAGTCTTAAATAATATTCTGTACGATTCTGACATAATGAAATTAAGTAGAAACAAAGTTCAACCTAAAATTTGTAGTCAAATACATTTAAATTTGTAAATTGTGTTGTGATCTTATACATACTGAATATGAGTTATGATCAGGATTGACATACATTAAACACCTAATATCTATTTACAATCTTTTATAAAAGTACTACTCTTGCTATTTATTTTAATAAAGAAACTGAGTAAAATAATAAAGAATTTTCCACATTCAGTGGAAAATTGCCAGTAAATTGAACCATATGCTATAAATTACTATTTTTTCTCTATTAATTGTAGTGTTTAACTGCCTGCAATATTCTGTTCCTTTGGCTACTAACTGATTAAACCATTTATATTAATGTTCTTTTCAGCTGCTCCCCCAACACCAGCTATCATTTACGGTAAACTAATGCAAAGTTCTCTTTCTACATGATCTGAAAGCCATATTTCTCATTTGCCTATTGCAAACTGCAGCATCTCTTTTCCCTCTTTCTTTTTTTTTTTCCCTCTGTGTTTGTGTGTTTGTGTGTGGTATCATTCTGCTTACTGACTGCTTCATCACTGAAGTACTAGACTTTGGAATCATAGGATCAAAGCTTTGTATTTTAGCGAATAATAGCGAAAATAATTTGCAAAGCTCAATTGTTTTGAATTAAGATTGATTACAGTGTGGTTTTTTTTTTTAATCAGCACTGTAATTCAATGAGTTATATTAAGAATGGAAAAAAAAAAATCCCAAATGCAAATTTACTTCTTGCGTGAAAGCTAATTCACTCTGAAAGATCTTGCACCCTCCAAATTATTATATTTTTTCCACCACCTTCATAGACAACTTTATAGGTGTTGTGTACTTTATTTTGTAATTTATCTTCATTTTACTTTTTTCTAGAAGAGTTTAGGACTATATTGCCTAATTGTTTTGTGCCTGATGAAATTTCTGAAACAGATTGTTAAAGTTACTCTATAGAAAACAAATCTGCTGGTTCATATAGTCTTTAACTTGATAGCATTTTTATGAATTGCATTTGAGGACACAACACGATATGCCTGTTTCTGAAAAAACTTTGAAGCATGAGTGATTTGGACACATTTGTATAAGTTCTGATATGTCCAATTGAAATACTTATGTGTATTTAAGTGAAACTACTTGTTAGTCTTGATTTTGAGTAACAATTTATATAATGAATTATTTTCAGCAATTTGAAATGAAGGTTATTATCGTTTTGCATGGTACAGATGTGCATTAACAGCTCCTTTGATATTTCAGGCTCCTTAAATACAGCAAAAAAAATGCTTTGTGACTAGCAATTAGTTTCTTTTTGCACTATATTTGTTTTGAATTCACATGTAAAATACTTGTAGCAATTCTGAGTCAGCTTTCTTTAATGTCAGTGGTTATTTTCCATGTTTTGTTATTTTTAGTAGCAGTAGATTCACTAAACATGCATTTCATATTTCTTTGCTTCACATTGCAATTCAATCAGACGTAGATAAAATCAAACATGGATTCTCATTTTTGAAATTGTAATAAGTTAATAAGTTTCCATATACATAAGTTCTTCTCCATTCCATAACAATTGCATGCTAATAGTCATTAAATCATGTTTCCATAAGGAAAGTAGTTCTGCACTGCTGTATTATTTTTAATGTTTTGATTTGTATATGAGAATTGTTTTGAAGAATAAACTACATATTCTGGTCTGAGTACTTGGTGTTTATTTAATTTACAGCTCGGCCAAATCCACCCTTTGATTTGGAATTGACAGATCAGCTTGAAAGAAGCATAGAGCTCTCGTGGATACCAGGAGATGAAAATAACAGTCCAATTACAAGTACGTTTGTCTGTATTTCACTACATTTATTTAGATACATTTATTTATGTACATGCCCTTTATTTACATAATAAAAAATACTGAGTATTGTCTATTATACAGTCAAGCAGAAAGATTTATTTACTACTCTGAGAGCTGGACTTTTGATCCAAAAATCTGTGCTAGCTAACTGTTAACGTATACACAGATGTGGACCTGTCTGACAAAGTCAAGCCTTAAGAATACATACTGAGTAAACTTGATCAATGGATAAAAAGTTATTCCTGAGTACTTTTGAAGGAGAAAGAGGTCATCTGTTCATAATAGATGATACTGGGTGTTGTTGTCTCATGTCACAACTTTACTGGAGTGAGACGCTGTCTCACGTAATCGTTTTTATTTACGGTACAATTCTAATTGCTTTGTGGTTCCATGAGTACCTGAAAGAAAGAAATTTGCTTCAAAAATAAGCCTCTTAACTGCCCCAGTTATCACTTCAAAATACAGGTCAGTCAAGAGTCAAGAATAGCACTTCACTGTAAATAATCCCTTTACACAGATAATACAGTTCACTTGCTAGAATTTCTCTGAGAATGCAGGTAGAATTTTTTTATCTGTCCTATATAGATTGTTCTCCACAGCTGCAGGCAGGATACCAGGTACAAGGGAAACAAAAAATACAAGTGAAAACTTTGATGGTGTTTGTTCTTTTCTTATTATTCATATAAAATATATAACTTTTCCGAGAACAGTTTCATCAAGAAAGCTTTGTATCACCAAAAATTTATCTGTGAGCATGGAACAACTACTGTAACTTCAACAATAATTTGGAGGTAGTTGTCTCTCCTTGCTCCCATTTATCAAGATTAAATTTTCCAGGGTGAAGATCCTCAAATAGTTGTGGAGTATTATTTTGAAGTAGTACTATCAATTTTCTTCTAAAAGCAATTTCAAAAAAACCCTTCATGGTTTCCTGAGTAGTGCAACAAGGATATGTTTTAAGTTTTCTTGTCCTTGTCTATAAATTAGATAGAACAAAATTTTCAATGCTTGGTCTAAATTTAAAATATCAAAACTTAAGGTTGTGGTGGAATGTACTTACAGTGCACATTCCCTATGCTTTTATTTACCGTATCCTATTAACTCTTGTTAAGGCTTGCAGAACTTTTGTCACATATATCTAAGAGAAAGAGTCTCTTGGCTCTTTCACGGGTGAAGAAAATGTTCTTTGTTAAAGACCTTCTTTTTGGGATTCTGCAAAGCTGCGTGTCCCGGAAGTTAAGTACGCTGTAGGTGTGAAACCCAAGGCATTAACAGCAATCGTAGCAAAGTAATTTTGGTACCCAAGTTAAACCCTTTGGTTTAATTTGAAAGTACTTAAGACTGCTTTCAAAAGCTTCCTCAAGTATTGGTTATTGACTTTAAATAGTTTTTTTACTTATCTTACTTATTTAGGTAATTTTAATATTGTGTAGATATTTTATTGTCAGCTTCATACAATGTACCTATCTGCCAGAAATTACTTTTACTTTAAAAAAATCCAAACGTCCCACTTTCTTATTGTGATAGCTCACATGTTCCTGTTACATTTAAATCCAGTATCTGAGAGAAAGTTCTTGTAAGAGCGTGTTACCTGGTAGTTAGACACACTAGTAAGAATACTTATTACATTTTTATTTAGGCACTGCTTTTGAGATCCACAGAGTAGATTTTGTGTGAAATTTCTGTTCTCAGATTTCAATTTCCACATTTAAAAAAAGTTGATGAGATTGTTCCATTCTGATTAGCTCGTTTGAAAATGGCCGCGCGTATCTCAGAATGTATTGAAAATTTTGACATAAAATTGCATTCAATTTTTGTTCATAGATTTTGTTATTGAATATGAAGACGGCCTGCATGAGCCAGGGGTATGGCATTACCAGACGGAAGTTCCTGGAACTCAGACAACAGTACAGTTGAAGCTGTCTCCATACGTCAACTATTCGTTCCGTGTGATAGCTGTCAATGAGATTGGTAGAAGCCAGCCAAGTGAACCATCTGAACAATACCTGACAAAAGCTGCAAGTAAATAAGTATTCCCATTTGCAAATGATTCATTTATGCTTTGAATGGCATTGAATTTGCTTGGAACACACTCGGAAGTCATCCTTTTCACATGTAAATATTTAATTTTTAGACCCTGACGAAAATCCTTCTAATGTACAAGGGATAGGCTCAGAACCCGATAATTTGGTGATAACATGGGAGGTAAGCTCGAATTTGATTGTTTTGCTTTGCTTTTAATCTGTGAGTAACTTTTTTTAGTGAAAAAAATAATTATGTAGCTGTCAATAGCCCATAGTAAGATATACTTGCTTCTTATTGGAAACATTTTTGAAAAAGAATAAAAATCCAGAGATTTTCCTTTGTTCACTTTCAGGAAAGAGCTGAATATATTATCCAAGAAAATATTTTTTCAAGGTGCCATATTTTCATTGAATGGTTGTTGTTTTCTCCAAGACAAGTCATTAATTTGATAATACAGCATATTTTGCTGCCTGTGTAGAAAATCTTGCATGTGTAAATTATGGTTTAGCTCAAGTATATTCTATATTTAGAATAAATAACTTTTGTGATAAAAAAAAATTATTGTGCATTCTTCTGCTACAGACCATATGTCTGGGTCTTATCCTTGCAGTCCTGACAGTTGCTCATGAGGGAAGAAGCCATCTCTAGGGAACATGGTTTATATGGAGTTGGTATATGTCTGTATCTCCTTCCTTAACATCTGGAGAAATATTTGAAAACAAAATATTTATACAAAAAATCACACTGTACAGTTGCCTGGTTATTAGCTAGTGAAAACTACAGCATTTTTTTTACTACAGAATGAAAGGCAACTGGACATGTCAAGGTTAAATAATGTAGCTGGGTGGTTTCGACGGTGTTTCTTGGTCATAGAATATAGGGATATATTTTCAGTAAATTATGCAAAAGATTATTTTTGTGACCTTAAATTTTTTCAGATGCTTAAATGTTCTTTTAAAATAATTTTCATTTATTCTTTTCATTTCAGTCTTTAAATGGTTTTCAATCTAATGGACCAGGGCTTCAGTACAAAGTCAGCTGGCGTCAGAAAGATTTTGATGATGAATGGACTTCTGTTATAGTGGCAAATGTTTCTAAGTATATTGTGTCTGGTACACCAACTTTTGTTCCCTATGAGATAAAAGTACAGGCTTTAAATGACTTGGGATATGCTCCAGAGCCTTCAGAGGTGATTGGACATTCAGGGGAAGACTGTAAGTTTCCTAGATTGACTGTTTTACTAAGCAAAAAGCTAAATACAGACCTGTATGCAATTTTAAAATATTGAAAAATTGAAAATGAGAGTTCACAGTTTTCACAGTTACTTTATAAATTAAATTGAAATATTTTGAAGATACGAAACATTACAGTATTAATTGTGAGGTCAACTGTTTAACAAACAGGAATAAAATTTTAAACTACTTGAATGAAATGCAGAGTCTTTCTGACAAAGTATATTCATGTGGTGTCAAATTCTGACTAGATGTTTGTTACTTCCTTTCCACACAGTGCCAATGGTTGCTCCAGGCAATGTGCAGGTTCACGTTCTTAACAGCACGCTAGCGAAGGTACATTGGGACCCAGTTCCACTAAAAACTGTCCGAGGGCATCTTCAGGGGTACAAGGTAAGTATAACCAGAAGCTTTATATTTCTCACTTATTAAAATAGATCACTCTGGTAGATGAAATTGTATCCATATTGACATAACTGATACCTAAGAGGATTCTACTTGAGTTCCTATGAGATGATAAATCTTATTGCCAAGAGCAACAGCATTGGTAAAACTCATTTAAAGTTCTTCAAATTTTGTAGTATTAGTCTTCCATGATATTGTTATTGAAGAAAAATGTATGTGTTTACAGTTAATCTGGAAGATATTATATAGATATAATATCTATATATTAGAATATATAGAATATATTCTGGAATATAATATCTATATATATCTATATATATCTATATATATCTATATATAATATCTATATATATCTATATATAGATATATCTATATATCTATATATAGATATATATCTATATATATCTATATATCTATATATAGATATATCTTTATATCTATATATCTGTGATATCTTCCAGATTAACTGTAAGCACATCTATGATATAGATGTATATGACATATTGTATATTATATAGATATTATATTTTAAATTACTATAGTATTTTAGATCTTTTTCAAAAAAGACATTTAGAGGATGAGGAGAAATAGTTTCTATAGGAATCCTTCTGGGTCTAATGCTACTGAATGTTAAGATTATTCATCTTTTGCCATTGTATGTTTAATGATATATTTAATTGTGACTAACTAGCCATGTACTGGCTGATACTGAATGTTTTGTCTATTTGAAGACCAAGAAAAAACTCGGTTTAAAAGAGGGAAAAATACAGAAAATATGGGGATGTATGTATATTTGAAAGAAGTTTAATGTAAGTCAGTGTGCTGGCTTTAATGATAACTGGGAAGGCAGTGTTGGAGACCAGTGGCTGCAATTAATCAAGAATGGGAAACAGAAGGATTTCAGGGTAAGAAATGGGAACCTTCTGTCCTTGGGAGATGAGAGAAAATCTGACAGCACAAGTTGCCTTAGAGACTGCACTAGAAGAAGCCCAGGAAACTGAAGAGTGGAAACTACAGGAGCGTGGTAGACGCTCTTCACGTGGTGAAGAGGAAGGTGGAGTGAGAGAATACTGTGAGTGCGTGTGCAACAATAGAAGAAAATATATCATTTTCCACTCCTCTGCAAGTATGCCAATATGTTCCAACCACACAAATCAGTTAAACAGGCTGAACTAGATTACTTTGTAAGACACACTGTTTTGGACTACATATTCTGGATTGCCGTTCAAATGCCAGGCCTCATGTAGAGGACACGTGGCATGCGTCATTGATGGCACAAGATGGAGGAGCTTTCTGCACTGCAGTTAGGTTGAATCTGAACTTGAACACGTACCATCTGGCTATGAAATGAACGTGAGCTCCCAGTGTGTGTATGTCACTGATCTGGCACAAGGTATCACCTTGAGAGATACTTAACACCAGTTCTGTATGAGCTGACATGTGGAATGTTTGTAGTTAGCATCTGCCCTGGATATTAAAGCCTGCTGAGAAGAAGGTCTTGTTGGGTCTTTTAGACTATGAAGTCAACCTGATGTTGCACAGACAAATGGCAGCCAAAAGAACATATATTATGCAAGGATCAGAGAATTAGAATTTAGTGAAATTAATGGTGACTTTTAGTCCACTTACAGCAATGCTAATACCTATAACCCAAAACACCACATTTCTGTTAAATATAATTATTAATACAGAATAATAATTAAAAAAAGCATAAGACACACAAACAGAAGGCCTAAATGGAACCAGGATTTTACCCTCTTATGTTACTTTATCAGTTTCAGTGTGTAATCACATGTTCATAAACACACAAAGAATTATCCCGTGAAAAATGAATGATGGTGTATTTCGGAGTGGCGTTTCTAGGAATAACACAAGTCTTTTTAGAGACAACTGCTAACATCTTTCCAAAATCTACAGTAGGAATACTGAGTGGTAAAGAGAGGGTAGTTAGGGAGGTTCCAGTAATATCTGTGAGTTTCTAAGAAACTGAATGAGCAAAATCAGTCCCCCTTCTACGCTGATCTCATGATCATGTAAAAGCAGAATAGTCTTCCTAGCCTGTTTTTGCCAGTCTAGAGAAATAATTTTCTTTCTTTCACATTTAAGAATGTCACTTGGCTCCCACATTACAGGGACCGTATCTGCATGGCCAGTTGCATGCCATCTACTTACATAACAGGGTGGCAGAGTGCAGGTTGATGTAGAAAAGCTGTGTAGACACCACAGAGCAAGAGCAGACAGCCTGAGTAAACCCCACCTCTCAGATGCACTTGCTAGTATTAGAACTGTCAGGTACAATTTCTTCAGTCCAGAATTTTATCAAACTGTCTTTGATCATAAGTAGATCAGAAAAGTGCTAATTTTCATTCAGTCATTTAAACACAACTGTTTCTGGACAAGGTCTGTTTTTGGAGTTGCAAAGGTCTATGCTGCTTTTATCCAAGCTTGTGAAAATTTCCATTGTTCCTGCATATAATTCATGGATATTAATGGCATTTTTAATATGCACAATTGAAACACCTCTCTTCTCATGTAGATTTTCTTTCGTCCTTAGGTTTACTACTGGAAAGTGCAGAGTCCATCCAGAAGGAGTAGGAGGCATGTAGAAAAAAAGATCCTGACTTTCAGGGGAAACAAGACTTTTGGAATGTTACCCGGGCTGGAGCCCTATAGTTCTTACAAGCTAAATGTTAGAGTTGTTAATGGTAAAGGAGAAGGACCAGCAAGCCCAGACAAAGTATTTAGGACCCCGGAAGGAGGTATGAATTGAGAAAGCTAGAGAGTTGACTTGTGTGATATATTCAGAAACAGAATGTAATTGCTGATTTGCATCTCAGAAATCATAAGATAATAGTCTTTCTTAATGTAGTAATTTTATCAATAATTAAACATATCTGAGCTGTTTAAAAGTCATCTGCTTTGTATTTACTCTATATTCTTCTTGTAAGTTCCCAGCTCACCGTCCTTTTTGAAGATTACTGACCCAACATTGGACTCTTTAACTCTGGAGTGGGGTTCACCTACTCATCCAAATGGTATTTTGACATCATATATACTGAAGTTTCAGCCAAGTAAGTTAATAATAAATCTATAAATCTGCTTGGACTATAGACCTACCAAATAGTAATCCATTTAAAAAGAAATCGTGTTAAATTTATAACATGCAAAAGGTTTTATACTTCTATAAATTGCATTATAAAGGTTAATTCTGAAAAGATTAAAGATTAGATTATCCTTTTTTGAAAACCTCAAATGTTCTTGTACATGTTTGGAATTTTTCTATTTCTTCAAACCATGCCTCACAGGAAAAATGTAAATAAAGTCCTACATCTAGCTGGCAACTAAGTTAGAAGCAAGGTGCTATCACTGGTAAGGCTTACCTTCTAGCTACCAAGAAAAGAGAACAAAGTGTGTTTGATTCTGTTGCTGTCTGCTTCTCCAATTTTCATAATGTTTTAATTTTCAAGTCAAAAAAGTAATTAAGATCAAAAATCCTTGATCATAGGGTCATTTGCTGATGCAAAAAAATGTACTAGCTCTAAATTAACATATATATTATTTCTGTTCAATTAGTAATTTCCTTAGAATCCACATGCCACTATTTAATTGCCCTGCCCAGCATATTGTCAGCAGTGACAGTTGAAATCAGAATCTTCTGTACGTGGCAGTGTGTTCTTTTCCCACTTATCAGCTTTCTCTGGCTTAAGATAGAAATCACATCAATACTTTTTTTAAAAAACATAACTGAATTTATTCTTGGACAGTTACTTCAAAGTCATTAATTACCAGTGTTTCAAAACTGCAGTAGTTCATATGATTTTTTCTGGACCTACTTATGTTAGATTCAGATGCCCAGTGTTGAGCACTTGTGCTGTCATCTGTGTCCAAATTTTGACCTATCCTTAGGCATTCTCTGCATACGTTTCCTACAAGAGTGGAACTTGACCTTAAAAAACATACAGGTGTTTCTTGTCTCGGTGTTAATTTTTTGTCCTTTGCGTGGATCCTGTTTTCCTCAGACATTACATTCTTTGGAAATTATATATTATCATGTATATGATCTGAAATGAATAATGCGGCAAACAAAATCAAAATTTGAAGCATGATTAAATACAGTGGTATTTTTTTTCTAACTAACTCTTTTTTTCCTTGTAATAACAGTTAACAACACGCATGAATTAGGTCCCTTGGTAGAGATAAGAATTCCTGCCAACGAAAGCAGCTTGATATTAAAAAATTTAAATTACAGCACACGATACAAGTTTTACTTTAATGCACAAACATCAGTTGGATCAGGAAGTCAGATAACTGAGGAAGCAGTAACAATTATGGATGAAGGTAAGATGGGTATGTATAAAAAAAATCCAGCGAGTTTTAAAAATTTAATTTTATTGAAAATATTACTACTTTTTGATACATTGAAGAGAGTACATTGAGTCCCTATTAAAAGTTTTTTTCTAAATCTTTCTTAACTTCAGTGTGCACTAATGAAAGATTTAAAATTGATTTTAAGAAAAGATGTGCAAAGGTTTTCTACTGCAGCAGTCTTGCCAGATCTAAGACTCTGCCTTTTCTAGGCTAGAATGTATCAAGAAACTTCCAAATTTTGTTTCATGTAACTAGATTTTAAGTGATCTGCTGTCGTTCACCTATTCTGCTTCAATGACCTCTTCTGGTCACAGAAAAAAATCACAAAATAATGTAACTTTATGGCTTGTTGAGAAAGTTATCTCTGTTTTGAAGTTTGCAGTAGCATTTTTAAGTTCTAAAACTTTGCCATAGAGCTGTCAGTAACTTGAAAAGTTGCAGTAATATGTTCATTATTTAAGGCTTCAAGAAGCTAGCGACATTGTATAGTGTTTAAAGAATCTTAATTTTGGTGTTTGATTTTATCGCTGTTGGTTTTTACATTTGCAGCCACATCTGAGATTTTGGCAATTCTTTTCCTGAAGATGTTATTGATTTAAATATGAAAATTAAATAATAATAATTTAAATCAAAGAGAAATTTGTAGAGTTAACTTTTTGTGATTTTGCACTTCTCAAAGTCTATTTGTTACCATCTTTACATACTTTTTATGGTTAGTAAGTTTGCAGATTATTACGATTGCCATGGGGAGGGGTTGATATGAAGCACAATTTATCTAATAGTGTATAAGGTTGTATATGAACTGTGTTTATTTTAAACCATGAATCTTAACAAGCATGAAAATAAAATTTAATAAATGCATGTTTATTAACTTCCTGTCTTGTAATAGTCTGTCAGTGTTCAGCGTAAGTGTATTGTTTCTAATTTATTTGAATTAGTACATTTTATTTAGTCTGCATGCTTTTATGGTTTATAATGAAATTAAGTACGTATGTTGCCTTTGGTGTTGTATCTAATTATGTAGTGTTCCTATTTTTATTTTCTCCATTAAAGCTGGTATTCTCCGTCCTGCTGTAGGTGCAGGCAAAGGTAAAATAAAACTGCATGATTTGTTAATGTGTGGATTTTTGCAGTATTGCAAATAGGGAAGCTGCAGTAGTAAGGAGAGGAAATCGTAGATTACAGAGTATTAATCAGTACTGGGAGGAAACAATTATAAGAAAAATCCAAAATACTTATTAATACCTTTCATCTGTTTAATTTGCCACAAAGTTCCAGGGAAATCCATTTTTCACTAAAACTTTTTTTCACTAAAATCTAATTTATTTTCTCAAAAGTTTTAATTTCTTTTCTCAAAAGTTTATGTATGTCACTGTCATAAGTATTCAGAGTCTAGGTGCACTAGTGCTCGTTAGCATCAATGTAAAAAATGGCACTTTTAAAAAGAATACCTTATTGACTGTCCTTGCCATTCTTTTTTCTATTAAGATGTAGATGCAGTAGTTCTCAGTGCTAATTAATGCTGTCCATTTGATCACATTTATTTCATTTATAAACCAACTGTGCATAGGAGACAGATGACTGACAACACCCTGTGTGCACATCTCAGTTCCAGTATCAAACTGAATACATAGGCAAATAATTTCCTGCTCTCTTTCTTAGGTTCACGAATCTTGTGAGTGTGCACTTGAGAATTTTTCATTGATGGAAATTATTATTGTCTTTATTCTTGACTTTAGTAATATTCATGCTGTTTTGATGCAAGTCTGTTGTCAAATTTGGTATATTCTACACACACTTTTTATGCATTTTGCTAACTTTATTGTTAGAAACAAAGATAGTCCTGAGAATTTCTAAGCAGTTTTACCCCAGAAAGGTGTCTTGATATGTATGTGCCATTTTGCCACACAGGTGTCATTAACACCTATGAAAATCCGTGTTTCAGATTGCCAGTCTGTAAAAATCTTGATTTATAATCTGTGCATGAAAGTATTCCACCTGACATTTTTACAAACCTGAAAGAGACAGCATATATTTTATTATACATATATTTCCCACGTATTTTGAATAATGGAATTTCAATAAATTCAAATAATTTTCATTAAAACTTTCATTCACATAGGCAAAATCAAGCTATACATGTGTACTTGTATGTGTATATGTATATAGTTCTGTATATACATAATGTGTAAATATATTTTGTACAAATTTATATGTGAATATAAGGACATTCTAATATCAGAATATTATAAAATTTATGGTAAGGGTATGAGGTTGTGGATATTTTTAATGACAAGTCTTTCTTACTGCTTTTTAATCAGCCCATGTAGCTGGTAGGTCATCACAGACCAAGCAAACTGGCTTGTAGCCTTGGACATTATAACAGAAATGAAAATTAATTTCTTATCATATGTAGTTAGCTATAAAAACTCATGCAAGGAAAATGGATTTCCATTTCACAAATGGAAATGCGAAACAGATCTAATTATAGCTGTATTACAGTCCATGGTTAAAAGAAAGCGTCTTATTTGTAAGATCGGTTGGAGCAGCTTGGGTTTCAGAGCTGTCAGTTTAGTTTCTCTGAAAACATAAACAGAGGCCTTCTTTTGGTTCCATTCCACTTATGGTTTCAAAATTTCATGTATTCCTTTAAGTATCTAGCTCTTACATTCACAATGAAAACTTTGTCACAGTAGGCAGAACAGAAGCAAAGCCGTGACATCTGTTAGGACATCTGAGTTGCTTCAGTTTTCAGATGAATGTTCTCAGTGGTTACTCATGTCATTATGATTAACTGTTTCGCTACTGACCAGGGACTACCAGGAAGGAAAAGGAGGATCATATTACCAAGATGAAGTGCCAAATTATTTACTGGCATGAGTGGGTGGGTTTGGAAGGCAGAAATACTCAGCCCACTTAAGAAGAGGTCGTATCCAGCAGGGATTTTTTCCTCCTCTGTCAAGTGCAGCAGAGCACTTGGTAGTCAGTTCTTATTAATACCCAAAGCCAGACCAAACAGAATATGAAATTTAGATATTCACAACTATTATGTAATTTATCAAAAACATTTTTAAAAAAGACTTCTTTTTGAAGGGCTGGACTTACTAGAACAATGCAGTTATCCCATCTTTTAACTATTTGATATCTCTCATTCTGGAGGTTAAAAAGACAGTAGGTTCTATATTCAGACAGACAAATTTCAATCAAAATTTCAATAGCTGTTTTTGTCTGCTGGCTCTTGCCTCTCTGAAAGCCTATAGATGGAAACAAGGACCTAGAAGAATTCAAATCATTTAATGTTGGGCTAAATATGGTCTTTGAGAAAAGCAGATAACATACATAGGTTCTGCTAAAAATCTTATGATGTTTCAGAAATGTTATTGTGTTTATGAAATACATTCCCTGTTTCTTGGCACTGTAATGTGCAGACAGAAGTGCCTCTTCTCTCTCTTGCCAGTGTACTTAGTCTTTTCCTACTTAAAAAATGATGAAATAACCAAAAACTGCTAACTGCTACAATTGATATTGTTAATAATAGGCACAGATAAGTTTTCTGGTCATAAAGACTGCCTTGTCATAGGTAATCCAAAGATCACCAAATATTCTAGATCAGTAAGTAATTAAGCAAGTTTTGTTGCATTTTTACCATAAAATAAAAGAGACATTTTAGATGAAAACATAGAATATGAGGACAAGAATAAAAAGTTTGGACAAAGGAATCATTTCATGCCTAGAATAAAACAGAATACTGCAGAAAATGGGGGAACAAGATAACAAGTCTTCCTTTTAAGGTGGCCATCATCCTAACTGAAAGGTTCTGTGGGCTAGAAAAGCCCCTTGCATCAAATGACAGAAATACCTTGGATCTTGGCAAATTATAAAGAATTGAGTTTCAGTCTTAGACTCCACCGATCAGGGAAACTAAATGGCATAGGTGAGATTCATAGGCATATTAGTAAATCATAAGACATTCCGTTTTACTGAACACAGACAAGATTCTCCATTACCCTGTTTATAAACTGGTTTACACTTCCTTCTCTATCGCTGAGTCTGTCCATGACTTACCACATTCAAATTGTGGCACTACAAAAAAGAATTTAGCAACTTGTATTCTGAGTGTATGTGTCTGAAAAATTAGGTAAAACATCATGTATTATACCCAGTACTATATAAGCAGCATACATTGATAGCACCAGTGTGACAATATCGCATGTCTGACAATAAACATGAGAAAATAATTGTGAGAAAAGAAATTAGGGAATAAGAGAGTGGTTAAGTATAAAATAATTATAGAACCAGCCGAAAACTGACTGGGGTTGTCACTAGAGTCCAGTCTTTCCTACTTCCTTCAGAAATTTTATGGACTATAAAGGAAGGAAGAGAATGGAGATGACACCAGTGACAGAAGTGAAAGCTGACTGAAATAATCATTATGGCGCTTTTTACAAGCTGAAGTGTAGAGAGTTGTGGCTGTATTATTTCATGATAATCTGTACATATAACAAACTTCCTCATTTCAGTATCTGGTTTCTTTCTCACATAGGTCATGTTTTTATTTGAAAACAGTTTCCTGTAGTCTGTGTGCACACAGACAGCGATAAGTGACAGTTCTGAGCTGCGATTAAAATGTCATGAAATCTCAATTACCTTTGACTGAAACAAGCACTTTCAGTCAAAATGGTAATGGTACTTGTTTTGGTCTTATCTTAAGAATTATTGAAGTACAAGTATCTTGAATTACTGAAATATCTTAAGAACTATTGACAGAAATGCTTTTGTTGCAATGAAAAAAATGCTCAAGTCATCTGGCTTATGAGTTTGAAACAATTCTCTCTTTGACAGAATCTCCAAGTGTAAAATACGTACTCTTTTCTATAGACTAGAAATCATTCTCAAATGAGATCTTACCTCAGATATCTTAGTATAAGATATGATGATCTGAATTGCCTTTGCACCATACAAAATGCTTTTTTCAAACCATTTTCCCTGCTAAAGATGGAGATTTGCCTCCTCCTTTGAATCATTTCACATAGAGTCTGCACATTTTTCTCTATCGAGTTCAATCTTCCTCTTCTTTTCAAGTTGATTATAATATTTTTGTATCACTCCTTTGGCCAGTCTCTGTGGACTTCTCCATCATGCATCTCTATTTCCTCTCTATGGCAGAACCACTGTATTCTCCTTTAAATCTACTGGTGGTAAAAAAGGAGATGCTTGAGATGGCAAACTAGAGAAAATTATGATGATTTCTCTGTAAAAATCCCTTCCGTGAAAAAACTTTCTCTTGGTAGACATCATGCAAAATCCATATCAGGTTAATTTTTAACAGTGAAACTGTTTCTTGCATTTCTTCTTTTTCATTTGTATTTTTTGCATAACAGAGAGTGCTCTGTAGTGGCGTACGTATTCCCGAGAGTTGACTAGTCTCCATCTCTTACTGCTAACAAATTAAATTAGTTCTTATTTTTCCCTTGAACCTTGAATTTTGTAATATGAAATAAGTAGATTAGAAGGGAAGCAAACAAAAGCAAAACCACTCTCTTTGTCCTACTGTTTCTGGCAGAATATATTACCTTTCCCTTTCATCTTTTCTTGTGTATTTTTTCCATTTGAATTTATTTTCCACTATGCATAGGTATTTCAGGTGATTCTTTATGGTATATTTCTTTGTGAGTGTTTCTGCATTTGATATTACCCATTCAATGCGTGCTTATCACTTACCTGCTATTCTTCATGGAGATCTGGTGAATCCCATGAAACTTGCTAAAGTTTTAATCTCTTTAGAGAGTATTTAATTTGCTTGAAATTTGCTAAGTCTTGAAAGAGTAAAATCCTGTCACATCTCATGTCATATCTTACTAAACTCTGTGGAATCTGCAGTCTAGTTATAACAGTGTTATTCTGAGGAACTGTTTTCCTGAAAAGATATACAGTCTTTTCAGTACAGATAGAGAAGCCTGGGAATTAAGTAAAAATAAGAAGAAAAAAAGGAAAGAAAAACATGACTTTTGACCAAGGTCTCTTTCTCAACAATTGGCAAATGCATTTTGTAAAAATGGAAATTTATTAACAATCTAGTCCCAGTGTTTTTAGAATCAATCTTTGGTCAGTAATGCTGCACAGCACAATTGTATAGTTAAAAATCTAGAGAGCATAGTGCTTTTATGGTACAGAAAGCACTTACCCAGATACAGAGCTTTTCTGCCTTTTAACAACTGCTACTTGTGCACCGAGAGCTTCTTCCAGCTGACAAGTGCATGTTCCATATGTGGTAGGAAGGATACCAAAGAAAGAAAAGGTTATCTTTAATCAGAGAGGTAATTAGTTTGAGAAGACAAGATAGACTTGCAACAGGCTTTGAATATAACTGCTCTGACTTTAGGCTTTCATCACCTCAGGATCCATCAGCCATGTTATATCATGTGTTCTTATGTTGGGTCACAACTCATGTTGCAAATTTGACACAGGCGACAGACTTAAAATCCAAAACACTCCAGGCGTGCTGGAAAAATTAGATCAATTAGCGATGAAAAAATAACAGAACTAATGATTTTGAAAATAGGTGTGCTGCCGAACAAATTGTTTGTTGTACTGTCTTCGATAAGGAAAAAAAGTAGTTACATTTGACTATTACAAAAAGATGACAGTACAACAGCTATGGGTAAGAATCAGATACGATTTCTCTTGGGAAACATAAGCATAACTCCACTTGAGAGGATTTGGAAACTAAGACACCAGCAAAATTAAGAAAAATTACTTTAGAAATTTACTATCTACTAGATTTTTGATCTAGCAGACAACTGCTTAATCAGAGAAGAACCTGGAAATCTTAGTTAAAAGAAAAATCATGGAGATAAGATGCATTTTTTTTGCAGAGAAGGTAGTTATTTGCTGGAACAGCTTAGCAGGCAGTGTCAGCAGCTGAGTGTCATGTTGGGGGAGATGTTAGATGGAGTTTTGGCTTTTTTCTGTGTGAGAGTTACATTGTGGTTAATAGTTTCTTATGACTGTAACACTAGTGGCAAATATCAGTCTCACTGTTCTGCAGTGATTCAGTGTTACAGTAATGAGGAACTTCCATTAAAAAATAATTTTATGCCTTGTTCTTTGAGGAATATCCCCTTTGTATGTACTAAAATCTATTTTTGTTACTATTAGGCTTTTGGAGACATGGGCATTGTGCATATTTATGTAAAATACTGCTATTGAAGGAAAATTTTAATGACATACTACCTTAAAATACAGAGCTTTTTATATTCCAGTGGTTTGCATCCTCTAAGTCAGAACATTTTGATACTAGCTTTCCAAATTTTTATCACTACTGCTTCTTAAAATAAGCTTTCATCAGCGAGATGAAACAGGATCATCACAAACTTTAAAATTAATTTTTTATTAGCTTTTTTCCTTGCCATAACTCAAAACTTTGTTTTGCTTCTTTAATCCTCAGTTACATCAGCAGTGTAGTTATCTGTACCTGAGGTTTTTGACACTCTGATCAGTTTTTTGTAGTCTAATTTAATAATCAGGTATTTAATAACTCTTTTTCTGAGGAAGGGCTTAGACAGTCTTAGCTGAAAATTCCAATCTTCAAAATACAACTTTAAAAATGCTGGTATTTTCGCTGTGGCATCACTTGTATCAATCACAAGACTTTTATTTATTTATATCTGAACTGTATGTACACACAAAATAATTATGAGTAAAATTGACCCTTGGAAATCCTGGGTCTGTAATTCTGTATTTAAAGTTTATGTTACTGGAAAAACATTGATAGTAAATAAAGAGTGGTCTAGGTTTATCATCACTTTCTCAGTTTCCATGCTTGGCTGGGATTTGAATTAATATTCTAATACTTGCTGCAGATAGTGAAGCCTGAGCACTCAAAATAATCTCTGGAATAAATGGAAATTTGAAAATATGGGTTAAGAGAAAAAAATCTTGCCACACAGAGACTCATGACATTAGCAACCCCAGTTTTAGAATTACCCCATTTTAACTAATTTTCTGAAGCCGAGAAATACAATTCTAGGGCTAATTGATCCCTTCCTTCTCCAAATAGAGTGTCTACCTAAAAACCACTTGCGCTTCAAAGTGGTTTATGACTTCCATGCCAGAAGTAAAGCGTTAAAGGAGTAAGTTTGGTATCTTGGCTTCAAGGGAACCATGGATGGGGAAAAGAATGCTGAAGGTGCAGTGAATGCAAATTTCAGGACTGTTCTATAAAAGTACACACAAAAGTCAGTTCATTTTCAAGTAGACATGTATCATTTAGCCATTTCGTACTGGAACATGTAGAACTGATTGACTCCTGCATGAACTTAGAGTGTGCATGTATTATTCACTTAGCAGGTAAGGTTTTACTGTGTTGTTTAAATGTTACTTTCCGATGTGAAGTGTTTTTATTCTTTATTTTTTCTTTCCTACTATCTCTGATGATGAAGGATATTCAGAAACCCTTTTTGCAACCTCCCCAGTCATGCATATTGTCCGTCCAACATTCTATAAGGGTATTGTCTTCCTTTTTTATCATTACCAATACAGTAGAGACAAAATCCTATAAAGGGCTTGCAGTTGAGAGCTTTGCAGTCCCTTCCGTGACCCTGGAATAAAGGGAGGACTGTACCTCCTTTATACCTCCATTCTCTCTGCCATTTGCTATTACCGTAAGAATGTGTTCAGCTGTATGTGTTTTGCTTTGAGATGGATAAAAATTATGTTTTTCATAATTTTGGCAATCAGGAATTTTAGGTATTTGGCAGTCTTGGTGAAGTAGGGCATGCTTTGTAGACTACAGAGATTCTACTTTCTGATTTGATAGTATAGTAACTGTTTATGATTCCATTACCATATATGCTAATTTACTAATTTAACAAAACAGAAACAATAATGATGAATATGCTATACTTTCCCTGACCCATGATAGGGTTTTTTTTTTTGTATGAAGTCACAATTTCATATTCTGCTTTGTTTTTCTATTGTGTATTCAGTGCAACCACTTTATCCAAGGATCAGAAATGTTACAACAGCTGCTGCTGAGACCTATGCCAATATCAGTTGGGAGTATGAGGGACCAGATCATGCGAACTTTTATATTGAATATGGTGTAGCAGGCAGTAAGAAGTCATTTCATTAAATTATTCTAAGTGTTCAGAAATATTTTCAAATATTTTAGTGATAAATGTGGTCCTAAATTGTTGTTTAATTTTACTGGCAGATATAAATAATATTCTTTATAATAAACACCAATGTGTAGCAGCTATCTAATGCTTAGATAGAAAGTCAGTCTTTGTTCCTTTGTATTGTTGTTTCAATTATTTTGAACATGAACTTCTAAAAACACAAATTGCTTTAAGTTGTTTATTATTCAGTGATTGATCACAGGTATGAAAATATGAATACTTATTAATAAAAAAGGATATAATGATTCTCTTAAATTATGTCCAATTCAGTAAAAAATGAAGGACCAAAATGAAACAATTATCATAGTTAAATTAAATTAAAAAATAAACTAACTTGCATACTTTTGTTGATGTAAAAATAGCATTTTCAATTTTTGATAATACCTCTTTTTTATTTTACTCCTACTAATCATTAAAACACAGAAGGTTAGTTAATAAAACCAAGATGCTTCTACTCAAATACACCATCCTTCTAAAATCATGATTCAAGATGGTCAGTCTGAGAATTGGAATATAAATACTTTTTTTCTTGATATTGTTCAAAGAAGCACCTGAGACTTTATAAGAAAAAGATACAAGACAATGTCGAGGAAATAGGATATGTTCAGGTTTTGAAGCAGAACCTGTCAACCAAAATAAATATTGACTCTACCTAATAATGAATAAATGCTATCTAATTAAGCATTTAAAATCTATTTTCATGTTTATTATAATTGAAAATTCAATAAGGCTTTAAAGACAATAGATGAAAATAATATTTCCATAGTACAATGGAACAAATGTTTGAAATAGTTTCTTATAATTCATGTACAATGTCTTTTTGATATTGCATGCAATATATTATTCAGAGGTATAATTTTATATAAGATTTAATTTTGAGAAATTAGATACTTCTTTCAGACAATAGTTTAGTTAACTAACCATTGATAGTATCTTGTCTAGAATTGTTCAGTAATACATAGAAAATTAAAATTCCAATATGTTGTTTTCCTAAAATTTTTGTAGGCAAAGAAGATTGGAAAAAAGAAATTCTAAATGGTTCTCGAAGCTTCTTTGTATTAAAGGGTTTAACACCAGGAACAGCATATAAAGTCCGGGTTGGTGCTGAGGGCCTGTCTGGTTTTAAGAGTTCAGAGGATGTGTTTGAGACAGGTCCAGGTGAGGCAATTCTGTGTCCTCGTCGGAGCTGTGGTAGCCGGAGCGCTGACGTCCTGAACTAGTGCTAGCCAAGAGATGTCGTAGCTAATGCCTCTGCATGCTATTTTTTTTAGAGCAATGTTGAACTATTTAATGATTTGCTAGAAATGTTAGCACATCCGTTATTGAGGTTAAGAATGTTGTCATCCTTCAGACTTGCTGTGCTTCTCTGTTATTCATCTTAGGGGCAGGATACTCCCTGCTCAGTCTGTGTGCTCTGCACTGGAGATAAAATATTTCATTTGCTTATAATTTTAGTGTATTTTTAATTAATATAATTAGACTGCTGTATTTAAATTATATTTTTTCCATAGAAAAATCTGATCTAAGATGTTTGTGTAATCAGAAGTGCAAATTCAATTTAATGTTTCAAGTTATCTTTGAAAAATTCTGTAAAGGGATTTCTAGTTAAATATGCATATTTTCCTGTCATATACTGGTTTAACATAAATTTTTATTTCACAAACAACCTTCTGTGAATTTGAAAGACTAGTTTAAGTTCTTAAGTTTCTAAAGAATATTAATTCAACAGTCATTGAAAGAAAGGCTGCAACAGTCCTGTCTTCATAAGCAAATTCATGATACTTGTTCATTTAACCCTAAGAAAGGCCTTTGTTGGAAGTTCTTTGATGTTATGCTGAATATTTTGTTGCGCACGCAGCATGCTCTTGGTTAGCTGTTGCCATTGTTGTGTTCTTGCTAGGCACTTACCATTCCAAGCATTTTGGCCCATGCATAGTTATTTAGCAGTACCCTCACCAAATATGCACAGAATGTTATGATTTAAGAAAGTAGTTCAAATATGAAAATATGCCTGAACAATATGAAATAATTTTCAGACAACAGTAATGATGAAAAATAATATATCAGATTGAATGCTTTCTAAAATCATATTTTTTTACTTTGTTTTATTCCATTTCTGTTCACAGTATATCATGTTGCTATAGGAAAGCTTTAAAAATCTGGTACCAAATAATAGTGCCAAACTATGGGCTAAATACAGAGGTTGTTTGTGCTTAGGACAACTTATGGTATAAACACAGATACATAAAACTTGGTGCAAATATACAGCCAAAGCCCAAAGCAGCAGTAAGTGAAGGATGAAGACTGCAGTGTAATTCAAATCAAGCAGAATGGAAACCCTCCCAGAATCATCTTGCTGAACAAGAAATTACGAGTCCGCAGATAAGCACTCCTCTATATGAGTCAGTTACCTTGTCTTATATCCTTGAAGAGTTGAGAAAGGGAGCTTAAATGTTGTCTTTCTGATCTTGATCAAGGAACAATTTGATACACAATACTGTGATTTCCACCCTATACATAGCATATTTTTTACACAAAATTGTTGTATCACACTGTAGCCTAGAGGAAAGCTTTTAAGCATTGGAAAAAAGTAAAATAGACAAAATAGCAAAATACAGGAATAGGAGGTGTATCCATATTCCGATTAGGAAGGAATTCTGATAAGGAAGAAAACTGCAATATTTAGTATATGAGGCTTTTATTGCATTTTTTTCTTTGGCAAGCATTCCTATAGAGCATCTTCATAGTATGTGGTTTTATTTTTTGAGCATACCAGTATGGTTTATTGCATTAACTCCTGCATTAGCAGCTTGTGGATTCACCATAAATAAATGTCTTTCTGCCTGAAGCAGATAACTTGTTTAGAGTAAGAAAAAAAAAAGAAAAAAACCAGCCATTTTTAAAGTAGCGCTGGGGTTCTACGTGCTATAGAAACCATTTCCTACTGGATATGCAGTCAGTGAAAGAATACAGAAAGCTGCCTAAGTCAGTTTTTGTCTTTACTCTTTCCCATCTATCTTGCTTATCTTTACGCATGGTTGTTTTGCTTAGTGCCACTTCTTACTGCATTTGAATGTTAAATGTGCTTTTATGTCTCACTATAGTATTTATTATACAACCTTTAATGCCTTATTGTAAACATACATTTGCAAAAATATTTTGACCTTAATGTTGAAAAAGTTATTAACGTGATTTATATTTCAGAGGCAGATTGACTGTCTTTGTGATTTTGTTTCATATGATTGCCTTTCTGTATACACACATTAAAAAACTTACAGATATATCTACATAAAAATGATTTAAATGGACAGACATATAAGAAACGTTTTCTTAAATATCAGAAAGAATACTCTACACCAAAGCCTGGGAAATCTCCTAAATGTTGCCCTATAATAACCAAACACATTAATTTATTATCTGTTTAACTGTAAATCAAATCTGTATCTGCACCTTAAAAACAAAAACAGGCAGGAAAGTTAATTTTAGTGCAGTACTTCTATGGAATAAACATTGGTTTACCATATGGAGTGGGCAATAGGGACTACCTCCAAATGTTATAGATACTTTCAGTTTTCAAACATCCCATGGAAAATCCTCAGGAATCTAGGACCTTGCAGAGCCCATGTTTCCAGGCTCACTCTCAGGTCTTTACTAATAAATAAAGTGAGACTAAGACAAGAGTTTAAACTCAGCCCTGAGTATTGCTATATTTTATTGTTAGTGTGCTTGCCAGCTCAGTGCCAATCAGCTGCCTGCCGAACAAGGCCCGGGTAGTCAAGGGACAGCCCCAGCCTGGGCCTCCTCCCAAAAGTCATCCAGGTTTTGGACAGGGGATGAAGTTCATGCTGCCTCACCAGGGCTTGGGGCTAGGAAACAGTCACTGATCCATTGAAATTAGGTTCTCTGTGTCATGTTGCCATGAGCCTTCATTTAGAGATTCATCTGCTCTAAGGAGAGATGAAAATATTTATGGGGCTCTGGGACGTTTATGTAAATACAGCTATATATGTATTGTCTCCACCACTCGAGTGGAAACAGGCCCACAGACCTTCCCTAGCAGGTCCGGGTGAAACATGTTCTGCAATAAGAGCTGATGTACTCACAGACACCAAAAAAGACACCAACTCAAGATGTCAGGTGCAACTCATTGTAGTGCAGAGTGTCCACCAAGCTCAATTACCTTTAATCCTTAATAAAGTTCTGGGTAATTAACTGCCTGAAATCTGCCTCACCTTATCACAGGAAGCCAGAAAAAAAATGCTGAATCAAAATGCCATGTGAGCTATGCATAGAGAGCCTCTTGCATATGATTTTCCATAGTTACATCGTAAGAGGATCTTTGTCTCTAACTCCACATCTAGAGAGAGCTCTAGAGGGCAACTCTTCATAGGAGGTTTGGGACTGGAGCCACAAGTAAAGAATGAACAAATAAGGTGGATAGATGTCCATCTACCTCCTATTTCATGTCTATTGTATCTCTTGCATTCCTATCACCCTTCTGATTTTATCTCAAGAGCAAATCATGAGGTCTGGTGTCAATAGTGTGTTTCCAAATAGGAGAATAGCAATAGGCTTCACCAGGAAAATCCACCTGATGGCTTGGAGACTAAGAGGCCCCCAAACCACACGGATACAATTCCTGCCGTTGTTAAAGACAATCGTGTTTCCTCTGATGTTTGCTTCTCATTTGCACTATCTTCGAGTAAGAGTCAAGATACGGACAGGAGTGCCAGAGAAGGGCTTCCCAGTCCCACTCTGCTAAGTCCTACAGGGTTGCTGAGTCAGGCAATCATGAAAATTGTAGGATGAGATAGGAGCTTGGGGAGAAGACAGAACCATAATGCTTAATAAGGCTTTAAAGGATGCTTTGTTGTTGATTGTTAGAGATTGAATGTTAAGGTCTTGGATGACCCATCTGTTGTCCTGTTTCAGACTAATGGGTGTGCATTAGCTAATGATTTTTGGCTTTTTATTTATTTTAAGAATGCAGTCCGAATGTTTGTATTAATTATAATTTGCAATTTCATTTTGGTAGTATTAATCAGTGTAAAATGGTTCAGAATAATTTTGAGATTTGTGAAAAGCTATGTAGGATGGGCATATGTTGCAAAATAATAGTAATAGTTGCCAAGCCTAAATGCTGAACTAAGTTAATGCTTATGTTTTCAAAAGGAAGTTCTATGTATTTATACTTGCAAACATTTTAAATAATGGAAATACAAAATGTAGTATCATAGTTTTTCTTATTACTGTCCTTTACAGTGAGTGTTATATAATTAATTAACAATAGATATGGCTTTTATTTGAATTACAATAACATTTAAATGCAGCAAAAAACCTCATATGTTTCTTTTATTCTGCAGCAATGGCAAGCCGGCAGGTGGACATCGCTACTCAAGGATGGTTCATTGGTCTTATGTGTGCTGTAGCTCTTCTTATCTTAATTTTATTGATTGTTTGCTTCATAAGGAGGAATAAAGGTGGCAAATATCCAGGTATGATACATAATAATAGGAGTAAAAATTCTGGCATATCATCTTGAACTTGCCTGTAGTGGAAAAAAAATAATTTCATTATGAAATACTCTGGTCAACAGTCCCAATTCATTTGTATTTTTTTGTTTAAACAACTGTTTTGTATAAACAACTGCCTTCGAAGATACTAGTGGATTTCAGTGTCAAAAGACAGTATTGCATAGCTTTTTTTAGGAAGAGTTGCATGCACTCTTATCAGTGAGTGATTACAAGATTATTATATCTATAAGGAGGATGTATTTAACTGCATGTACTGCAAGATAGATGCAGTTATGTTAAATTTAGGCCTAAGATAGGCATTTCTGTTTTTCTTTTAATCATGTTACATAAAAGAAAAAATGAACAGACTGAAAGATTTTTCTGAAGTTTAGTAATTTTTAAAGTGCCCATTAATATTCCCTTGGAATGTTTATTGGAGAACCTTTACTACAAGATTGGTGCACGACATGAAAGGAGTTACAAACTGTGAACATATGTGACATCATTGATTCAGTTTTATCCATCAGTATGAGAGAAATATCAAGAGCAAGTAAGGAGTATGGATAGGTAAAACAAAATTATTCAGATTGCAATACAAAATAATTCTTTCAATAGCATAAACAAAGCAAGTATTTTAGTAGGGTTTTAACAGAAATCTCACTTTAATGCTAGACATGAAGCTTTACTAATATTGAATGACATGCAATGTTTTTTACTTGAATGAAGGTAAAATTCTATAAATAACTAAGAGGTTTTTTTCTTAAAAAAAAGAAAAATGTAACGGTCTAAGACTTCTGTTTGGAGAACAGTTTTTATTCAGATATATTTCTGTGCCAAATGTGATCAGAATGTGAAATTAGTATATTAAGATTTCTAGTCTCCCAATTTAATGATAAAAATTCCCATTTCCCAATATTTTAGTGAAGGAAAAAGAGGATGCACATGCTGATCCAGAAATACAACCTATGAAGGAGGATGATGGAACATTTGGTGAATACAGGTGAGTAGCTGATGCGATTTGTCACGATCACGACTCATATCACACATGTACTTCATATAATACCTCACTTATTAATTCAAACTGTAACATTTTTCACTCTGACAAATATTCTGTACCCAGTGTTTTATAGAACTAAATATATATTAAACACCCAGGATATGTGAAATGAGAGCTTACAGTGTATGCTAGGGATTGTCCAGTGAGGCAAGCTTGTCCAAGGAAGTCTAAATTCAACACAAAGTGTCTAAAAGTGAGGAATTTGTTTTCAAGTCCATCTTTCAGATAATTAAAGTATGAGATACCATGTGCTTTTCAGGTACTGTGTGCTTGCATTCCTTCAGTTACAGCACATCATTAAATTCTATTTTTGAAAATACATTTCTTCTAGAAACTTAACAGACAACATGCTGTTCCACTGTCAGGAAAATAATTTAATATGGCTGACAATACTAACACTTAATCCAATAGAAAAGATGTTAAACACAGGTGAGAGAACGTCCTAAAAAAAAAAAAAATATTTATTTCTGTACAAGAAATATAGCAAGGTGCTTCAAAGTGTGCCACACAGCCTTTGTTCTTGATTGTCTTCCTTTATCCTAAATATATATTAAATGAGCCTCCTTGCAGCACAGAAAGCATGCTTTGGCAACTCTGTTCATACAACAAATATGAGTGGGGTTGTTCATCAAAAAAGCAGGATGTTATTTGGTGTGTTTTGATTAGGTCAGGAAACAATGTTATGATTTTCTGGACATGTCAGTGCCAGGCATTATAGCTGAAAAATTTACAAAAGTGCATAGAACATGTTTTTTTCAAGATAGATTCATTCTGTTGTTGTGATATTTTTATATAAGGCAAATGAGCATCTTAATCTGACTGGAAGAGGCTCACAATTCTGAATGCCAGAGAGCATTTTCTTTTAATTCTAACTTAATTTAAAAAAAAAAAAAAACCTCTAATCTGTTGTTCAGAATAGAGATTTACAGCATTTATGTTAAGTGTACATAAGTTAATTAAATTTATCTGATAAAAAGAGAGTTATGAAGCAGTGTTTAGATGTTGATATAAATAAGTATTATATAAGTTGGTCTAGATGATCCAGTTTGCATTCTGCTTTATAGCTCCTCTTCTGAATCTGGAGCTTTCATTAGCTGAAAAAGATTTTCATACAGAATTGTACAAGTTTTGTGACTTGGATACTCAGGTGTAGATTAAGACTATTCAGTTTGTTTTCATATGCAGCAAAATTTAGATGTATGTCACCATATTTAAATGGCCTCAGTTAATTTATAGAATCATATATTGCTTCATTGCATGATTTTATATCCTATTTATCAACCTTTTGTCTGGTGAATATGGACAATTGCATGCATAGCTTTCATAGTTGTTCATGTGAAGAAGCTCATCCTATTTACCATGCAAAAAACTCCTTTCTACATATTTTTCTGTTTAATTAGACTCTATTGGGATTTCCTCTTTTTTCCTTAGAGACAGGGCAGCAGCAGCAACCAGTCAGATTATGAAGATATCTTGGCACCCTCTGCAGCCCAACATCACTGCAGTTCCCAGTTTGTCTGTCTCATTTGGCACTGGTCACAGTGCATTGCTTCTTTGAGAGAAAACAGTTTAGGTTTTCCCTTAAAACAAACAAAGAAAGTAAGTAAGTGATTTTTGAAAGGTGTAGGAATTCGAGTATTTTGAACTTTTTTCATCACTTCAGGTCCATGTCTACTTGGACAGAAAAGAAAATGGACAAGGAAAAGAAAAGACAAGGTAGCTGTGCCAAATCTCCTGGAGCAGACTCTGTCTTTGCCCAAGCAATTTCTCTGAGATCTGACAGATGCAACTTCTTCAGAAGGTCAGGGGATCAATACTCCAGCACCAGATCAGAGACCTCCTTCTCCAGGAGGAGGGCTAGGCAGTCCTCAGAGCTTCCAAGGGTTATTTCTGTCCCTGCTTCCCTCTGCCAAAAGGAAGAGAGGTCAGGCGAATGGAAGTACAGGCATGGCTGTAGACATCATGCTCCCAAGCGACAGATGACGGGGTCGGAGGAGGGCTCAGGTTCTCAGGCAGGACAACCTTCCCCTTTCCAGCAACGGCCCAGCAGCAGCTCAGTTCGTGGCTCAGTGGCAAGGCAGCGTTCTCCCCAGCAGTGCTTCACCCAGACCCTAGACTACAGCTCAGATTCAGAAGACTCTCAAAGCTCCTACCACAAGAACGTAAGACCTTCTACAGCTACTCATTTGTCAGAAGCTGACAAAAATACATTAGTGAGATCTATAATATTGCCTGAGTTGGCTACTGTGTTAAAGGATGCACTGACAGCAGCCAAACAAAGTATAACTGCCGTGGCACAGACTAGCTCCCACTCTATAAAGCATCCCAGGGTACCAATTACAGAAGTTCCTGTGGTTCCCCTAGAAGCAACTGGGAGCAATTTCCATGCTTTTGAGTCTGACTATGTGGACAGTTTAAAAGAGCAAACAGTTTCTAGTAAAGAGAAGTGTAGGGCTGATGAGACCTTGGAGGACGAGTCAACCCCTGAAGATGTGGAGGTTTCATCTCAGTCCTCTACAGAAGAGCAAGGGGAACTGGATCCTGTGCGTAAGTTTGACATGGAGGATCAGATTTACCTGTTCAAGCACATTAAGAGAGTGCTAGTGTTAAAATCTTCCAAATCTGAATGCCCTTCAGAGAAGCTGCCTGCCCCTTCTGAAGAAGGCAAGGTAGATAATGCCCTTCCTATCCATTCAGCCCTGGAAAATCTTGTCCATAAGATTTGGAGTAATCCTGAGGCAAAGCACGAAGCCCCAGCGGACTTATGTAAGGTGTATCCTCTTCCAGCGGATAAAGCTGCTTTGTGGGGGGCCTTACCTGAGGTAGACAGGGCAGCGCTTGCTGAGGATTCAGAACCTGCTAATATGGATGCTCTGCTTGAAGATCCTACTGACAGACAGGTCGAAGAAGCAATCAAAAGAACTTTCAAGCTAGTTGCAGCCCAACTCGGAGTATCCATCTACTGTACATATGCTTCAAAAGCCTTGCTGGTGTGGCTGAAGGAAGAACAAGACAGAGTCAGAAAGAAATGTGTCCAATCCACTGCCAGGAAGAGAACACACAAGCTGTGTAAAATTGCAGCTAATTTCATACATGATGCAGCTGAGGATTCTCTAAGACTCACTGTTAAAAGCGTGGCCTGCCTCACAGTAGCCTGGAGAGCTATATGGCTACGGCCGTGGACCTCATCGCTAGATCTGAGAAGTCAACTGTTATCTTTACCATATACAGGTGGCAAACTATTTGGTGAATCTGTGGTAAAACTGATAAAGGATTTTTCAGAAAACAAGCACTCTTTCCAGCGGCAGAGAAAAAGAAGATCTATTGAAAGCTCTTTGTTTTCATATCCTCACAGCTGTCTGAGCTCCTTCCGTTCTTCTCCCAAGTGTAAAGGTGGGAAGGGGAAGTGTAAGGTCTCGCAGTCTTTTCACACCAACTACAAGAGGACATCTCATTTACAGAGAGACATCAGAGCCATCAGGAGCAACTTTCTGACAATATAGACTCATTGCCTTTTTTTCCTCAGGAACTGGGAAAACTGGGAGATTCAAAAATTTATGGTGAATGGGCCTCAGTATTTCTGGACAAGTAAGCCCAATACTTAGAAAACTAGTTGTTTCAAAGTAAGCTTTAAATAATTGTCACTAATAAATATTTTCCAGAGAATTCATAGCTCTCAGATTTCACAGGAGTTTTTGTCACACTCAGTTGCTAATCTGCCTGGTATTCTTGAGATGGTCTGGACTTGCTTGAAGTTTTCCACTCTTCAGCTGTGTTTCTTTACCTACGAGCACCCTTCCCACAGAACCCACCAATATATGATTTTTCTGCCATGTCAGTCTAATGAAGGAAGTAACGCTCTGGAAAATCCAGTTGTTTTGAGAACCACAGAATAACCGGATACACAGTCCCCCTGCGGCTGGAGATGTCGTTGCGTCTTCACATAACAAGGGAAAACAGGAAAACATAGCAAAGCAATTGCATTGCAGTCTGATAATTTTGAATTATGGAAGACTGATTTAGTTAATTGTGAATAGTAAGACACTGCAAGAAATACCATATATGATTTTTTTTAAAGGAAAAAATAAAGACGCAGAGCTCTTTTCAGGTGAGCACACATCTACCTATATTAAATCAACCTATATAATTTCTGTCTTGGGCCGTGAAACAGGAGTGAAACAATTAAGGAGTTATAACGTCTTCACACCTTTGGATTTGAGAATTGGGAGAGAGTAAAAAAGGAATTTGTTAAAATTTTTGGAAGGTATGAAAGAGAAGCTTTTCACATCTTTTATTTCTTGATATCTTTATATTTTCATTCTATTATTCCAATCTGTGAAATGTGCTCAGAAAGGTCAAACGGAACAAGACATCCACCATGAGAGGACTGCTACTATTGCACAGACTTTGGAACGTTTCACTGAATCCTTTTGCCTCTTTTCTCAAGTGTGTTGATGCACAAAGTTGGGGTTTTTTTTTCCCCAGAAATGCATAGTTACTTTGTGAGAGACTTTCTGAAAATGGTTGGTGGACAACTCTAAGGTTGCTAAGCAATATAACTAGTCTTAACCAGCCAGTAGACTGGTTAATATTTAT
The DNA here is from genome assembly GCA_003342815.1 of Eudromia elegans. Classification (NCBI taxonomy): domain Eukaryota; kingdom Metazoa; phylum Chordata; class Aves; order Tinamiformes; family Tinamidae; genus Eudromia; species Eudromia elegans. The sequence continues at coordinate 2,901,039 of PTEX01000040.1, forward strand.
TTATGACCTGCAACTGTTTTTTTTTCTCTATTGTATTTTCTTCAAACTTTATTGCAGCCCATTGTTTCCAGAGGGCCAGTACCTTGTGCCCTCGCCGTGCTGCATCAAAGCACAGTTGCTTCTAACACAAGAGGTAACATCAGCAGACTGCCCATGGATTCTGACTGCGTTCAGCAGCAGTCTCGCTGCGTCCTCATTCCCACACACCAGCTTCATTTGGTGCTTCCTAACTTATTTCTTGAAATTCCATGTAACTTCTTTTTTGAGTCATTGCATTGATTTCATCCTGTATGGTTTTCCTCCAGAATACATAACTGCGGAAAAATTGATTAACTTTATTTTGAGTAAATAAAAATTTAAAATTTTCACAAAGAGTCAGATTCTTCGACTAACAAATTTTTCAGCCTGTTGCCAGTTAAAGGAAGAGCTCAGTTTTGCAGTTTTCACAGCTTCTACTAGGCCTGAAGACCACTGTTGCAGAAATCCTAAAGCCAAGCCACTTGGAAAACTAATACAGATGCATGTATATCTTGGCTAGATAAGAAACAGTAAAAAGCTCTGAAATCTGGATTGAAAAGCATGGGGAAACATGCGTAGTGTATAGAGGAGGAGTTTGGGGTGCCTCGCCCGTTTTGTTTGTTTTGTGTTACAAGGAAAAGCAGTCTGTTGCTAACCATATATTGAGTTGTTTTGCATGTCCCTTAATGTGGCAAAGTGTAGTGGGAACTAATTGCCCGTTGGACTGCAGAGGCACCATAAAAATGTCTTCCCCTTTCTGACTGGTTGCTGCAAGTACCCATTTCTAAGGAAGAAAAATTAAAAAGGTGAACGAAGAAAGGAGATTTGAAGGTAACACATTTCTTTCAACAAGCTTGTGAAATAGAAGTATTGTTTTATAAAGTAAGTCTGTACTTTATGCTTGTTATTATCACCTTCCTACTTCATTGTGTCTTTTAATCATTAGCTGCAAGTTTGCTATTTCTTTCATAAAACTAAGAAGAAAAAGAAATGTATATTCATATATTAGCAACATTAAGTCATTCTTTCAGAGTATACTTGAAAATTAAACACACTGTTGTTACTAAAATGGCAAGATACTGAATGGCCTGGTTATCCTTAAGTATGGGCCTTCATTAAGAAACTGCCATCCTTAAAAACTATGAAATTTATTTGTGAAACAGCAAATAGTAAAAGTATCTTTGGACTCAGCTTTCCTGGCTGTCTCATCGACATGCAGAATTCATACACGTGCTCACCTCCTGCTTTGTTCCCAGTACTCATTGTCTCACTCTTAATTGTATGCACAGTGGATGTGACATATATCATACATTTAAATTTTCCACAGTAATTCTACTCAATCCAACTTGTACTTTATTTTCCATTTCAAAAGACCGCATTAGGTAAGTTTAATAGCAAACAAAACCACAAACAAAAACTAAAATAAATTATGTTCTATCCTGGTTGCGTTTTGGAACAGTTTTAGGGAAGATCATATACAAGATCAGCAAGCCTCAGAGACAGTATATCAGAACTACTGGCTTTAACATGTTTCTGCAATGTATCCCACACTCTAAAGACAGTATTTTATAGCTCTCTGGGCTAAAGCCCAAGTTCACAATGGGCTTCACAATTCACAATTGTATTCACAATGAGACACTACAGCTACTTTTTCAAATTGCTCCTTGGCAGCACACAGAAAATCCATTTATTTTTCCTGACCACCAAGGTCCCTTCTCTGTACTCCCAGAGCTATAAAATTGCTGTCCAAAACACTGCTGCCTTCCCTTCCTATGCCGCTGTCTTTCTGTATCTCTCGTATTTGTTCCTGCTCTTCCTTCCTCGCTTGCTTTCACTTCCATCCAAAATTCTTTACAATATCACATACAAGAGGCACAGCCTTAGTCCAGTTAGATAAAGCGCCATGGTACCGTGGCACATGTTGCCTCTTTTTGATCAAGTGGACCAGGCCCTGGGTGATTCCCCTTCTCTTTTTACTGCCAGTCTGGACAGAACTTCCTTCTGAACTTTCATGTTCAGAAAGGGAGGGAATCCCCAGGCTCAGATCCGGTATTTCCATGGACTCTAAGTGTTCACTTACACCAGTCACCATATCCATGCTGCTGCTCCTCGGTGAATCTGCAGTTTTGTTTGTATTTTAATTATGCAAACAGTAGAATCAGCATCCTTACATAAAATATACAAAATTTATACAAAAATATACAACAAAACACAGATGCAATGCAACCAACTATGTAAATATTTCTTCATTGTTTAGATTATAAATTGTATTTATAAACAAGCATGAAATACTTATAAACAAAAAATGCAAACAAGAAAACTGTCAGAGCAACAAAGCAAAAGTTTCTGTATCCAGATTTATCTAACTTAGAAACTAACCTCCAATTGTGTTTTGGTTTTAGTTTTTGTTTTGTCAACTATCTAGTATCTAAAATGTAAATATTTTCAAGACAGTGATGAGGTACTTTTTAGTTATATCATATTCCAGCTTACTGAATAACACTGGATAGATTCACACTTCAGAATATTTGCATATTTTTCTGTGAATGTAGAATGTGATGAAAATGCAAATTATTCTCCTTCCTCCTTATGCTATAAAATTATTTAAAATTAAACAATAAATCATATGTACAATATTCTTTCCTACGTGCTATCACTCCAAAAGCACTGAACACTGCAGCTCCATTCCCTAGGGCAGTAGGACCTGGCACTATTTAAAAGTGAGGGGCTGGTTAGCAGCTTAAGGGAAAATTAGTGTAATGATTTTTGGTGAAATGCTTCTCAATAGGACATTCGTTAATCTATGTGATCTTGTATATGCTGTGTAGTTTTGACCTATCTTTCCTTTTTCTCATGTCCTCCAAATCACCCTCATCATTGCCAGAACATGTTATCAGCTGGGGGTTAGGGTAGGAAGGTTGACCTGATAAGTGATAATGAAAGCGCAGAAGCATCCTCACAATGAAGCTAGCAAAGACAAATGGAGTAAAGCATTTCGTCGTGCCTGCCCACAGACTAAGCATGCTCGTAACTGCTCGGTTCTGGACAATGTAAGCTGAATTGTTGCTTTACCTGGACACAGTGAATGTTTTAGCATTTGAAGAGCAACTTCATAAAATACTGATCACTATCAGGATATGGACTTTGCTTTTCTTCTTAGGCTATTTTCATTTGTTTCTTCTGCACCCTTTTAATGGAATATGTAGGTCTCTTGAAAGGTAAGGTGGAAAATTGCAAGTCTGGCCTGCATTGTATAACAAATTATTTGAAATGCAGCACTTTTCTTTTCTTTTTACTAGTAAAAAAACCCAGTATATTTCATTTAACTAAATTCATTCTTCATTCACGTTCAAGGAGTCAATGAAATTAAAAAGTTTAACAGACTAACTTCACAGCACATTATCAGCTATTTCTTTGAAGAACAAGTAATTTTTTTATGTAACTTTACAATCCACTGTTTAATGCTTGCAGTTACTTCTGAATTGCTTCTGAGCCAAGAGCACAAGTCTTATCATTGAAAAATCATGCACGATGAAAAAAAAAAGAAACCACGAACCCCCTTCCCTCCACTGAAGATATTCGCTGTGTAAACCATTACTACACCATGTGTTCATGTCAGCTGCATCATGTTGATTTGCCTCTACAATGTGGTGTGGGTTTACTAAAGGGTTACAGGGCTGTGCACACGCTTTTAAACTGCATGCATAGCTGATTTGGCCTGAATAAATAATACATTCGTTAATTCTTTCCTTTTCTTTCTTTTTTTTTCTTTTTTTTTTTTTGGATGCATATGTGTGCGTGTCTCCAGCGATGCAGAGGACCATAAACCTCTAAAAAAAGGAAGCCGGACACCTTCAGACAGAACTGTGAAAAAGGAGGACAGTGATGACAGTTTAGTTGACTATGGAGAAGGTGTAAATGGTCAGTTCAATGAGGATGGCTCCTTTATTGGACAGTATAGTGGTAAAAAAGAGAAAGAACCTGCAGAAGGAAACGAAAGTTCCGAGGCTCCTTCTCCTGTAAATGCCATGAATTCGTTTGTGTAATGAAAGAACTCGATCCCTTGTCACAGTATCTTCAGTTATATTTAAAGCACTTGTACATCCCCTCCGTGTAATATGAACATGCAGGTAACAAAGCTCTTCACCACAAGAGGCCTGTGCTATAAGAAAATGCAGGCCAATATAATTATACAGTGTAATTACACAGTAAGTGGAATGTTGTTATAAATCAAAATAAGAAATTCAGATTTGGTTCCAAACTTGAGTATTCTCGTGTTCTTTTTTATTTAAGGAACTGGCTCAAAAAAAACCCAACATCGACTGGTATTATTATTTCCTGCCGAAAATACAGTATAATGCATGAAAAAAACCCCACAGCTGCACAGCTCACAGATAATCTTGTGTACACTATAAAAACCTGGTTTGATAATTTGTTACGCGGTCCTCAGCTGAATCCCTGGATATGAATTCCGTTTTCATTGTCAGAGTGTTATAGTAGTATTATATAGAACTTCAATGTCTTTGTGGACATTGTTGTGAAATTGGTGACTTAATGTCTAGCTATCATATGTCTTTTTGTAAGACAGTTAGGAACAGTATGTACAGTATATAATTGCTAAATGATTTAAGTATGACACTTGCATTTGCTGATGCTTAATGAGACCCTATTATCTGCTCTTTGCTCCTATTACTTTATAGCCTTTTTAATCTATCAAGTGTTACAGCAGTACAGTGTTCTATTTTTACATCAAAATACATTGGATTGATTTTAGGGCATGAAAGATAGCGCATTGCAGTGCGTTTTGGGATTTGTACAGTCACTGAAGGAAAAACTTTAAAATGAGATAAAATATTCCAGAAAACACAGGGCAAAATTCATTCAGTGCCTTTTTATAATATGCATTCCATAATGCGCTCTACTACTAAATCAGTTGGTGCAGGAAACCATGATTAGCGGACTATGGACATTGCCAAATAGAGTAACAATGTAAAAGAAAAATGTTATCAAACTGTTACGCTAAAAATATGAAGGTTTTCAATGTTTTAAATTACAAAAAAAAAAAAAACCCCAGTAAAAACAGTATGATATTTTACCCTTAAAAGTAAAATACTCACTTTAAAACAGATCACAACAAATTTTCATGGCCTTAGAAGATTAGCGAAAAAGAAAAAAAAAAGTCAAAATTAAATTACTTACTAACACAGCAAAACTATAAACTCTTGCAAAGTACATGGTTTAAAACCACTCTACCAGCAAGACTATAGCAGCAAGAGGAGTGCATTTCCCTCTGCATCATGGCCAGATGAATGTGGCAGCTGGGAATTACCCACGCCCCAGCATCACCACTGGGAACCACAGAATTCAAGGAATCTGAGGAGTGCTAACCTGGTTTAGTGGTGAGAGATTACCGTTAATCAGCTACAAAATTCTTTTCTCACTTATTATATCAATCAAATGTTTACCTCCAAATATAAATTTTTTATAACAACCTATGGTTGAAGGAATGCTCAGTTTCATTTGCCAATAAATTGGTTTTTCATAACTTGCATCAAGTTTAATTTTAAGTAAGCTTTTTATATGTAGATATTTTGTTGAATTTGTAAATACACTGAAAGTGTAGATGCTATATGCTTCTAGATGTTACAAGCAAAACAAGAAATCCTATGTTGTACTGTGTAAGAAGTACTATAGCCAGTGGTGTGCATGGTATTTTAAAGCATCTACTTAAATATATATTTTTTTTCTTTTTGCTGTGAAAATGAGGTAGTTGAACTGTTCTACTTATTTACCACAGGTTCCTAATAAAATCGTTCAGAGCTTTTACCAGTGCATTACACTAGACTGTAGTACATCTTGCAGCTTTCATGTATATACTGTAGGTAAAGCACAACACAAATAATTACACATCTAAGTTAACTGTAAGAAGGGGTTTTTTTGCACCTCTGAGCCTTCCATTGATGCGTTTTCTTAATGGGAGCTGAAATAAGAAAAGAGTAATGCAAACACTGATTGCAAAGCACAAAGAAAATATTTCTTAATAAGATTTGCCAATGGTTTTGGTAAAAGAGAAGTATAATTTTACTCTTATTTAATTGTAGATGCTGAATTATCTGTGCATGTGGGGGCAAACATGCAGGCTCACTTCTGTAATAGTGCAACAGATTTTGTATTAAAAATAAATGTGGTTTTAAAATTTCACTGCTTGTTCTGTTTACAGTACAAATCACCTCTGATTCATCAGATAATTAAGAATTACAAGTGGAAAAGAGACATAAACAAGTCTGTTAGAAGTTGTTCCCATGATACTGCAGGGGTTTATGGACTGTGACCAGTTATTTGCAGAATGTTGCATATCTTTACTTTCTACTCTTTGAGAAATGTGAATGTCTCTGACCATTTCCCATTGAAATTAGGTGCTGTCTACATTTTGTTCCATGAATGTTTTAGTCAAAATAGCAAAGGAGCGAGCTAGGAGAGGAGGAGGGAACACACGTTCCATATCTGCAAGAGGGAGCAAGGGCAAGAAGGAGTATGTTTTCTAAAACAGGATCCCTATGGTAGGATCCTGAATCAGGAAATTGCCTGACATACAAAATTCAGAACACTCATTTTGTGTGGGATGTTTAGCAGTGGGTGAAGTGAGGGGGACAGCACAGAAAACCCAGTGCAATGCCCCTTTCATAGGTTGTCTGTTCTGTGTCTGGGTGGAAACAGAGGGAACAGGAGGGCAAGTTACTCAGAAGACTGCAAGGGAGGTATGGCTTCCACGAGATGGAAATGCTTCAGGAAATAACATTAAAAACCAAAAAGGTGTTCGGCTGTGATACTTGGGTGCAGGGAGCCGCGGTGTGGGCTCCCGAGCTAGCTGTGCAATCGGACCCCCCGGCTGGTCCAGCTTCGGAACAGCCTCTGCCTAGGGACAGGTCTGGCACCTCCAAATACTGCGCTACCCAGTCTTCTGCACGGGTTTCTATTGACTTTTCCAGCAATATGCACTGTTGGTATGTATAAAATACAGTTGTTTTCTGTCGTGATAATTCCTGGAATGAGGGTTTGAAAGTTTTGTTGGAATAAAAGATTTTGTATAGTAATGACTTTTGGAGACAAACTTTGCGGGTTTGTGTGTGACGGTTCCCCAAAGTGTATTGAAGCATAAATTTTCTTCATGCATTTATTAATTTATTAAATATTAATGCATTTTCCCTTTTGTGATTTATTTTTGGTTTTATGCTCTCTAAAGTGGTTGTACAAATCCCGAGGGAATTAAAGAGGATATCCCAACCGTAATTCCCTTCTTGTAATGTTCTCACGTTGTTCCTTGGAAAATACGGCTTCTGTGTTCAGCGACGTGGCATGCAATTTGTGGGCTAAATTCTCTTCACTTTGAATCTCACTCGTATTTAAGACAAGGCCTATGAAGAAAAATGGTCTACAGCTTTAAAGCATTTTTTTTTCTCTGAAGGAAGAATTAAAGAAGGAAACAAGCAGGAAAAGGCTGAAATTTCAAGTATTTCTCAAAAAAATAACTGTCCTTTGTTGTGTGTTTGTGTTTCCCTCCCTCCCTCTCTCTCTTTCCCTCTTTTACCACCTTAGGAAAGGACATTTCAGAGGGTTGGCAGAAGCAATGACAGGCGTCACAGGACGACAGAAATAACCCCGTGTGCTGCTGGTAGGAATGGGCGCCCACGTGATGCTCCCCGGCACGCACAAGTACAAGTGGACGTTGTTTTGAAGCCCCGGGGCGAGTGATGCTTTCCCTTGCTGCTCTTTGTAAACACAAGGTGGAAACTTCAGATCAAGCTGTCAGGATAGATACAGGTCAACGGGACTTTGACAGACAGTAGATGTGATGCACCGTGATCGTGAGCGAGCAAACGGTGTCCCTGGTAATCTCGCAGCTTTTGATAACGACAACAACAACATACAAAAGCACAGAGTTGTTTCCTGCACAGAGTGTAGGTGAGATGCTCAAGGTTTTAAAACATGCATAAACCCAAAATAGCCCAGAAATGGGGCCTTTGGTTTGGGTTTTGCGAAGTTTGCCCAGCTGTGAACTTGGCCGCGTTACCTCTGCCCTCTGGGGAGAAGCAGCGGGATAAAACTGAAGGCAGCTCGCCCGTAATGGAGCTGCATATGTTGCAAATTGCAGGAGGAGAGAGGGCAGTAGATGGTTGCCGCCGGCAGGACCTGGGCAGCGCTTCAGCCTGCTCTGCCGTGCCCCGGGGTGCCCTGGTACAACAGAGGTCTGAAAGGCACTGCCCTTTCCTCCCCGCTGCAGCAAGCACGCCAGCACGTGCGGGTGTGCGCGGCTGGTTTAACCCAGGTTCGGCTGTGCCCCGCCTCCTGTCGCGTTTTGGATACAAAGGAAAGGAGGAAAAATGCCCTGTCTCCAACCTTTACCAAGAGGAAATGAGAATGAAACCGCTGGGACAGGCAAAAGGGAAGAACGCGAGGAGGGTATTTCACGCTTCCTTATGTATTTGAGAAGAGGCCATTTAGATAGATAGCTGTCTGGAAGGAGAAAAGGAAGATAGTTGCCAAAGGTTGCTTTCCTCAGATCAAAGAGGAAAAACCAAGCAGCTTGGGGAGCATTAAAGCTGTCAAAATCTCATTTTGTGCTGGCGTCCGTCAGCCCCCACCCTCCCAGGCGGGAACGTCCCCCCCGCGCTCTGTGCGAGAGGCTGCAGGAGGCCGCGGCCGCCTGCCCGCCCATAGACCCGCTAATGGTGTTTGACCAACAACATGTATGGGTAATTTCCTTGACTTTCCTGCCAGGGAATATTACAGGGTATTTTCCCCATCTATCTCCAGTTTCGAGAGCCTTTAACAAGCTTACTAATCTCTGAGACTTCTATCAGTCAATTGTAGTAGAAAATGCCCATAGGTTCATAGGTTTGGGGTGAGCAAAGCACTCGGACAGGCAGAGAGAGCCGAGGGAGTTGCTTTAGTTTCCTGACTTGTGGAAGCCAGGGCTGTACCATGGCTGGGAAGCACCGGGATTTCCGTAAGGATACAACAAGGCCTCATAAAGTGACCTCCTTCTCCGGCAGCATTACTCCAATGAGAGTGGGGAGTGGGAGTCTTCCAAGCTTGTTAGGAAGCGGGAGGAAGATGCAACGGAGCCCTGCAAAGTACTGGGTAAACGAGAGCGTGCAGGAGGAGGCAGCGCCGGCCCCGCCGGCGGCGCTGCGAGCGTTAGCAGCACCAGCTGAGGCTTCTGCCTGCGGCGCTCCGCGCTGCTTTGCATAATGAATATTTCTCTACCAAACGACTGCCTAATAAAGTGTCAGGGTTTTTCCACTGATGACAGCAGCCTCCAGCAGGAGCGTAGCAGGGACATAACTGCCACAGCTAGTTTGCATGTTAGAAACAGCCCAGTCACTGAGCAGCAGTCTGCCTCTCCTGAATTACGTGTCTCAGAATGTGACTTCGTAACGTTGCACTACAAATAATTAAAAAAAAATAAGCAGAATGCTTCAGTTGTGTAGGTGGTTTCTGGTGAGCTTATTGTTGGTCAAACGATCACTAAAGATCTGTGAAAATAAAGTAAAAGCACCAGTGCAGAAGCAGAGTCCATCTTTTCCAGAGGCTCATTCTCCAAGCCTAAATACTCCTCTCACACACAACGGCCTGGGGAGAGGCTCTGTCTCTGTTTTTAATGATGAGAATTTGATCCTGTTTGCAAAAGGTGACAGAAGAAACAAGATTACTTTGATTTGTCACCAGTCTAATTTTTGTCTGCAGGTTTAGTTGTGTTTCTGATTGCCTTATTTTTTGGGTTGTTTTATTTGGATATGTCTGGTAGGATAGGTTTAGGGAGCAATTTGTATTCAGTCATCACAAGTTTTCAGTAAGATGTTCAGAGAAAAAATGCTATATAGCATAAGTTGCTGTCTGCCCAATACCAGATCTATTTATGACAATCAGTACAGCCCGGTCCCTCATTTCAGAACAGTCTTTCCCTGTAACTAATTTTTTAATTTAAAGTAACCTTTCCATGTGAGACCTGAGCTGATAAAAAGTGCATTGGTACTGAACCTGAAAAGTTTGGGTTGAGAAAATAAAGGCTAATGCATGAAATGTTTGGATTGCTCCGTGGAAAGATGGCAAATCTTTTAGGATTGATTTCTACCAAGGACATTGCAAAGCGAAGCCTACAGGAATGGAAATTACAACTTTGCCAACAAAAATTGCCGTAGGTTGTGTCGCAGCTCGACAGGGGGAGGTTTCTCTTCCCTGCCCTGCGATCAGCCCTGCACGGCCGGGTCCTCTCCAGGGGTGTCCGTGCCCTCCAGCCCCCGCGTTCCACGGCCGGCAGAACGCCCCCAAGCGCAGTGGTTGTTGTGGAGACCTGGAGGAAAGGTCCTTGTTTAAAGCCCATTTCCACGGACAATTCTCCACCTCTTCCGAGTCCTGCAGGGAGCCTCTCACCCTGGCCAGCCCCTGGAAGCAGATCCCACTAATAGCACTTCACTAGCTCAATAAATATGTAATTACATGTTTTAAGTAACTGGTATCTTAACAGAGATCTGACTGAGAGTGATTTTTTCAAGCAGACCAAGCAATGACGAACAAACGCCTGTTCCTCGCCCCTTTCACTCAGGCTGACACGTACGAAGAAGCGGCTGCGCTGCCAGGCACCAGGGCAAAGGTACCCTGGGAACAAGCTGGTAAATCCGGCGGGATCCCCCATTTTCCCTCCTTGCACAGGACGAGGGGGCTCAGGCCGTGGCTGCGAGGCCGGCTGCTCCTGCCGGCTGCGTTTCAGCGGACCTGGGGTGGGAGACCCGTGTGAAGGGGAGCAGAGCGGCACGAAAGCCCTGCAGGACCAGCCAAGGAGAGCAGGCACCGAGGAGAACGTCCCTTCCGAGCACCCCGTGACAGGGAAGGCACGAGGCTGCCCGGGCAGGACTGCGCGAGGGGAACTGGGGGTGTAAATCCCCTAAATCACCCTTCACCACGAGGGATGGCAAGTTGGAGCGGGGTGAGGACCAAGAGCGGGAGGCAGACACCGCGGCCTGAGGACATTAGTGCAGGTAGGGCACGCACAATCCCTAAGGATCCCCAATGCCTTTCCATAGGGGCTGCCTCTGATCCTTGCATATGCACTGACTATTTTATAAAGTGAAGGCACTGGAGGGGCGGACTGCTCCTACTGTAGTGCACAATAAATGCTTGCTGTGTTAGCTGATGGTAGGACAGATGATCGAATTTAGTACTGAAAATTAATCCTCCAAATACTTTGTGCCACCATCCATAAGTGATTGATATCGACCTTGTGATGAGCAGGGGCTGATCTGTGTGTTACTTCATTAGGCTGCTCAATAGCAACTTATTTTAAAAAGCGCAGAGAATAGTTGAATGCAATTCTGAGAGAGATGCTTTGGCCATCTGTGAAGGACCGCTAAATAACACAGTATCAAGGATTTTTGTGATTCGTAAACAAGCTAAGGTTACATTATACCTCCAAATGCAAAATGCGCTTCAGAACGGAATACACCTTTGGGTTAGATGAAATGAAAATGAGGTGGATTTATTTTGTCCTGGCTGCACAAAACCACCATAGCCCTAAGTGGTGGCGAAACTGGCGTCTCCCAGCGCACTGCAGGGGCACAGCGGGCTGCCCGGGGCGCGTGGCGGGCATCGCGCGCCGCGGCACGGGACACGTCGTCGGCTCTGCCAGTGCTCCCGACGACCAACGCGCCCGGAGCTGCCGGGGCGCTAGGGCAGCTCTGCCAGAGCTCGGGTGTTCGGTGCTGGGTAGATAAATACGTTCCTTGAAAAGTTACTGCCAGACTGCTCAACCCCCGGCCTCCTAGCTCAGTTATGCTGTGGGCCTGTGCAAGGACCTGCTGACTGAATTCCAGCACCGAATTTTCCCCTTCCAAGATGCTAATGAGAGGAACACATGCCAAAGCGTGCAAAGATACCCCCAATCGGGCTTGAGGAGCTGTCTTCTTGAATGAACCCGCAGGTAACCTTGGAAAACAGGCTGATTAAGGGGAATGCCAAACAGCCTGACTGCGTGTGGCGGAGTGAGAGCAACGTGACGGTGCAGTTACCTCTTGCACTCCTGCCTTTCCAGCGGGCACGCTCAGACAGGGTCTGGAGTACACACATCTCTGATAAAGTATACCTGTGCGTATTTTTGGTCTTTATTTCTCAGAAAACTGGAACAAGGATTGAGGATTCTCCTTGGGTTTTAAGCCTTAGTGTAATTTCAAAACCTATGACTTTGAAACCTGTATTCAAATGTAATGCTGAGGCACCCCAGGCCCCATCACCCAGCCCAGAGGCCGCCCCCAGCTCCCAGACCTCTCCCACCCGAGCCCGGTGCTCTCCGTGACCCGGTGGGCGCTCTCTGCCTTTGTGAGTCGCTGCCTCGGCTGCCACGGGAAACCCTAGTACCTTTAAAAAGGGGGTGCGGAGGAAAGGGGGCCAGCCCCAAGCCACCTGCTTATACTCTGTGGCCCCATCCAGAAAATAGTTTGCTTAGAGAAACCATCTCTTAATTTTTCCTATTCCAAGGTGAGTAAAGGCCGTACTTAGCAAAACAGCAAATCTGGCAGAGTTTATCTGAAAATAAGATATAATTTCAAGTAGTAACCAGGGAGGGTATCCTGCTTTTCTCTGAAATCCTGGAAACTCTCTGCAGCCAAAGGCAGGAGATAGGAGGTCCTGCTGGCACAAACTGCTTTCTCATGGTTGTGCTTGGCCTTGGTCAGCAATGATCTTACCAGAGGCTAGGTCATTGGAGACAGCTTTCTTTCCTCTTCTCATAGGACATAGCCTTTTTCTTAAGGAATTTAATAGCGTGTCCTCTTTGCTTGCTCAGGTCACAAGAAATCAACCCCTTTACATATGTTTGTTTAAAGTATGCTTTTCAAAGAGATCGTCCACATCTGTGCAATTACAGTGAGAATGGCTGTAAATGTATTGTGTGCATAGTGGTATATAGCAAGTAGAAAGATCAGATATACAAGGTATATGTGTTTGTTGTAGGCACTTTGCTCCCTGGTTCCTGCAAGTACGAGCGCCACAGCAGCAGGGCTGGGAGCAGGAGAAGGGGGTCGGGAGGAATAGGGATGATGGTTCTTTGGGTGAGCAACGGAACACAGAAAATGGGCAGAGATGAAGTTCTAGTGACCAAGACAAAACCTCTTCTATCAGGGATAGTTGCTTGTACTTGCAGAGCCCTGTGTAAGACCTTCACATGGGAGGAACAGGCATAAATCAATCTGAAAAGACTTTCTTGCCACCAAAGCACAACGGAAGAATAATCAACCTTGAGGAAACAAAACCCAGACGAATGGCTGATTGCCCAAACCTAAAACAAGACTTCCTTCCCCCCTACTTCACGCACACTTGTGTGATGCTTTAAAATGTTTTTCTTATAGGGAGGAAAAACAATTCTAGAGCCAAGTAATTGCCACTCTTTCATTGCATAGCAGTTAATAAGACGTCCGGGGAGACTGGATTGATTTAAATACTTTATTCTAAAGGGTATTCAGCAATCATGTTCTGACTAAATGGATAATCAAATAAGTCACACTCTCCATTATAAGAAGTCCGTCATTGTTAATGGACCTAATGTCTGAGGCTGCAGCTTTTGTGGTGGAGCCACATGCTGGTCCCTTCACAGCACCGTTTCTGCAGACCACATCAGCCCTGAACCGAGCGCTGGGCACCAGCAAAACTCCTCCTGCTATTACAGGAATTCTGCTGTTACAGGCCAGCCAGGACTACCAACAATTGCATTTTCGGTTTCAAAATGAGTAGCTTCTTGTGGCTAGCAATTGTAAATTGATCCCAGTGGAAGTGAAATGAGTGGAAACATTAATTCTTACCTTGTTTCCCATATATTTTCCTTTCCTTCTCCTGCAATGGGTTGGCCAAAGACCCTAGTGGTGTCTCCCACCTTCCATTAGCAAAAGCAGATCTTCAGCTAATCCGTATAATCCATATAAGATCTGATTCCGCTGAGCTGGTAAGACCAGGCTGGTTTAAAATAGTGGAGTTCTACATCCTTTTTTGGGTTTTTTTTTTTTTTTTAATGGGCAATCTGGATCATTACAATCCAGGCAAGTTTGGAAAAAAAAAAAAAAAGGCTCTGAATGGTTGCGTCTGCCTGTTTATCATTTTCTTCTGCATCTGTGTTTTTTCCCTCATCTAATTTCTTTTTGTCCTCTAATTCGTGTTGTTATTTGTGCCACAACAGCTCGCAGAGGCTGTGTGAGGCCCCGGTGTGTTACCCCGGTGTGTGCATGGCGCAGGGCTCACCTCGCGCAGCGTCAGTTGTGTGAGGGCGCTCGGCGTCTCGCGCCGCGCCGCCCAGCGCAGCAGCACCTGCGGCTCCCCGAGCGCCAGCCGGGGCGACACACTGCGCGATTCTGCTCCGGGGCTGCGTCCGAGGAGCTCGGGGGCGTTCCGAGGGCCTCCCTGTGGGGCTGCGACATGGCAGGGAGTCCAGGATCTGCCCCCACTCCCAGGATCTTTCCTCCAGGCAAGATCTTCACCTGAAACACTCCGTTTTGGGAGTACTTCCTCTTTTTGGTTCCTCCTCTCCAAGCCCCATTTTGTCCCCCATTTTGTCCCCATTATGCCAGGTAAATAGTCCCTGTGCAGAGGCACAAAGCACGACCAGGCTCCTCTTTGGTGGCTCTTTTCAGGCCTCGTTATTGACGGAAAGATGCGGGATGTGTCCAGGAGGTACCAGAATCTGTGTGCAGCCCACACTGGCCACAGCCAGCAAGGATCGGGCCTGGGAGTCCAAGAATTCAACTTGACATTCACACCCATCCACACAGTTATCTGCTGCCTCTTAGTATCCAGAAGACCCTGTACTTTTCCCTATGAGAGAGTTTGACTGTATTTTTGCTTTTATTCCCTAGTCTTTTCTTTACACCTCCACCCTTCCCCACCACTAACTGCTTTTCTTCACACGTTGCCAACCAAGCCCCGTTGAAAAGCCACCAGCTGCCCGAGAAGCTTCAGTTCACCAGGTCACAGCCCCCAGGAGGGAGCCTGACTCGCAAGGAAGAACAAAGTCCTTCAAAATAACGGCACCTAGTAGGTTAGAAACTGAGAATCCTCTCGCAAACGGCAGCGGTGTGCAGCGAGGTCCCACGTTTTGTCAGTCACCTCGGCCATGGTCTGTTTAATATCATGTTTTAATCATTGAGTAGGTTGGTAGCGGGCTTGACCTGAATGAGGTTGCAATACCAGGGAGCCGTACAAAGGTAACACCAAGAGATGCTGAGGAGGGAAAAATGCAGGTGCAAAATGGTCTCGTGCTGCAGGCGCAAGGTTGCTGTGCGAGGTAACTGCGTGGTAGCTCACTGCTGCAGATCTGCTGTTTGGTCTCTGGGGAATTTAATTTGTTAGTTTGGAAGTGGGCGCTTCCCTTTGTTCACGTGAGGACACGGAGCCGCTGCGGAGCTCGGGGAGGGCTGGGGATGATGTGTGTTTGTCTGGAGGCTGCTCGTTAGCCCTGGAGGATCCGTCTTGTGGCTGCCTCAAGGGAGTTCAGCTACTGGCTTAACCAGCCTGCGTGGAATGAAATGGAGCTCCGGGAAACTCAACCAACCTGACCCTAGATTTAGGAGGGGATGAGTTAGCAGCTCAGGCTAGCAAACTAGGAGCCATGCTCTAAAAAACCAACGCAGGGACACATTCAGATTCGGGACAGTTTGCATTCTGAAAAGTAGCAGCAGTCAGTGGGATTTGCAGGCTGTAAACACCTATAGAGTCTGGCTGTGGGTATCAGTGATTAGCAGGCTGGTATCAGAGAGCTCAGGATGTTGGGGAAGTTCATCAGCATGGGAGGATGAAAGGGCAACTGCCCAAAATATTTCAAACATAAAGGACACTTGCTGCTAAAACACCGATTCTAATGGAAATCAAATCTCTGACCTTGGAAAAAGCGAGAGAGATATTTTGATCTGTTAAATCCTGCAAGGGCAATTTGAATTAGTTGTGTCACAAGTATAGCCTTCCTACTGGAAAAAGTCCAGAAGAGGATTAGCAGTTGTTGAAGCAGGAAGCAATAAAAGCAATTCGGCCTCCTCCAGAGAAAGGCAATCCCACAACAGCACGAGGGTCCGGGATAAAGAACATGAGGCTGGTGAGTGAGCTGATGGCATTGATAAAAGAGAGACTGGGAACCGTGATTGCTCCAGTGAAATAAGGTTCACTCTAGCAGCAAGGGCATAAATCATGTCATACACCTGAAAAATAGCCCGACAGGACCTCCAGCAAGATAAAGTGGCAGCAAGAGCACCTGGGTAGTACTATGAATGTTTTAGGGATGATATTGATAGTGATTCTATCACCTAATTTCCAAGGTATTAGGTGTGAATCTATAGATATCATCAGAAATGCATGAGTTACAGACCATAGATGGGATTTTATAAAACTCCCAGCTGCCTTTACAATTGTGGAGCAAGAAGCAGAACAGAAACCAGTTTTGTTTGGCACCTCTAAGAGCTCGGGTCGTGCATTCCTCTGCCCCAATGTGGCCGTGGCTCTCTGTGCTGGGGCTTGTAGCGCTGCCCTTTGACGTGGAATCGAAGTAAGCAGCTGCGTCTCCTTCTGGACTTGCCGATTTAAAGAAGGATTTCTCTCATTGCAGTTTTTAATTACAGTTCCTGAAAGAAGACAGAGCACTGAAAGAAATGCTCAAGCAGAGCCAGCGGGAGGCAAAGACAAATATAAACCAGGAGCAAAAACACTGGTGGCAACTTGCCAACCTAAGGAGTACTGCAGAGACCAAGGAAGGGTGATAATGAATGGAGCTGTTTTTCTAGGCACTGAATACAGCTACTGTGATTCAGATTCGGAAGCTGGATAAAGGTCTTGAGAGAGTAGATGAAAACATTATTCAGACTCCAGTTCTGAGAAGATCCTATGTAACCCTAAGGGTTGATGCTATGATAACAAGAACAACTGCTTATCCAAAATGTTTTCCCACCAATATGAAGTGATTTCTAGGCAGATGGGCATTCATCGGAACCATTTGGGATTACTTATCACCTGGATGGGTCCAAACTATGTGTTATAGCAAAGGATGCCTCTCCTGAATCTAGGTTCAAAACTTTCATATTGGTTTTTGCATCCTTTACTCCTATAGTCCTTACTGTTAACCTTGGCACTTTTTCCCTCTGCTTTGGAAATGTAACAAGTCTGGACTCTGCAGGGCCAGAGTGTCTCTTGATGTCCGCAGTGATCTAAAACATCCCCTTTCCCAGTGTCACAGGATCCACAGGACCAAGTCTAAAAAAATATACAGGGGAAAAAAAAAGCATCGCCTCAAAGACCTCCAGCTACTGTGAGGATTATAACTTTTTTTCCCCTCAAGGGACAGAGAGAGACAGGGAGGGAGGTTTGGAACTGGATGGAACTAGAAATATTTGGACTGAGAAAAAATGCAAAGGAATGCTCAAATACGCCTGCCAAATTATGGAGGTGTTAGAAGGAGAACAGCAGCGTTTTGAATTGTGCCAAGGGAGAGAGATCGGGAGGATAGTCTGGAAAGGCAGTAAAATGTTCACTTTGGAGCCTATGAAGTGTGAGAGCCTGGTGCTGCATCCGAGACGAGGCAGAGAGGCTGGCTGAGACATGAGTGTGCAGGGAGGGAGGCAAACAGGAGCATCAGAGCCACAAGGTTAGATGCTGGATTGGACTCCGAGTATCGAGGTCAACGAAGCAGGCACAGGAAGAAAACTGAGCTGAAGTGTGGGAGAAAGGAGGATGAGCCACAGAGCAGAAGGAAATGTGAAAGAGGGATCAGAGAAATGAAGGGAGGCCGAGTTATCCTGAGGAAAGATGCTCGCCACCATGCTGAATGAAGACGAGTCATTGAGGCAGATGGTGCTGACAGTATCTCCCTCCAAAAAGGTTTTAAGAGCCCAGAGCAGAGAATTTTCAAAGGGAGAGGAAATCAAAGCAAATGGAAGCAAGGAAGGAGCTGGGAAGAGGAACTAGAGCGGTTGTGGAGGGCTCTTTTGAGAATTATAAAGGTGAGGTGAAAAAGGGGAGAGAAATGTCAAGACTCTGGAAACAGAGAAATGAGGCACTGAAGCACAAGGTAAAATTATCTTTGTACTTTGGTCTATTGCATAAATACACAATGAAAATGTGAGTTTATATGATAAAACTGGCGTGTAAGCACTTAAAAATGAGATAACCAGTGTATCTCAGAAATATTCACTTAATAAGAGCCTGCACATTGCAAGTATGAAGGCCATAATGCAATTAAATGGGTGTATAAATCAGCTAGATATCACGGTCAAACAGATACAACCCGTTGCAGGGAAATGCAATTGAACTTGCCCCATATAATTAACAACCAATCGGCAGCTCGTTCAGCCCCTGCGGAGAGGGGGTTTTCATCAGCTGGGAAGGGATATTGATGCTTCTTGTGCTCGACATCCCCCGGGGCGTGAGGAACCCCTTCACACATGCGTGGATTCCGGACTGGTTGATCGGATGTGGGCAAAGAGTGCCAGGGGCCAGGCAGGGTAATGATTTTCATAAGCTCAGCGACAGAATCTGAGAAGATTACACAGAATGAGTTCAGGTTGAGAAGCCCATGAAAAATGTGTTTCATCTCAGTGTTGCATGGTGTTTTTTACTGAGTTCATGGAAACACTTCAGTGCTAATATTTTTGTTATCCTAATGTGCAACAATATTTAAGGAATACAGTTCTGCACTGTCAGCGGTTCTCAAATATTGCTGCGCGGGGTTGAAAGCTCAAAACCGGTCAAGTGACAAATGGAGCTCGTATACGACCAAGTTCCCATATAAAACTGTAAAATGGATCAAGCTTTTGATGTAATGGCTCCAGGAGCTACTGTAGCAAAAGAGATTCTCACGACTGAGGCAGCAGCTCGTTGTTTGATAATTTTAGGCTGCCCATTCAAACTGGCTTTGGTTAGGAAGCAAATGAGTGCAGCTTTTGTAGGAGGGCAGAAGTGGCCCCAGTGTCTGCATGATTATTGTTTTTGGCATTCATCTAACAAACAGAAACAGGTTATATATCCTAATGGAGCATGTCAATATTGCACAAAATGTGCTCAAATAAGCCTGTAATGGACCTCTGTGTAATGATTTTTTACTACATGCAATGTTGCGTGTCTCCCTCGTTACTAGTATGTGGCACAGGAAAGATAATAAAAGCAAAAAGCTTTTAAAATAATCTCATTAAAAAAAATCCTACAAAATGTCCCGTTTCCTTAATTCTGATAGGAACAAGTACAAATTTAGCATTCAAGTCCATAGACAATGTTGTCAGTCTCAATTTACGTGCCTCTCTCTTCAAGTATGACGATACAGGTTTTCAGAATGCGAGCTTCCTCAGAGATGAGACACATCTTACCTACAGATAGCACTAGAAGTACAGCCTGGCACAGCCCTGCTTGTCTTCAGCACGGGGGTGAGTGCTCTGAGTAGGCAGAGAAGAGCTGATAACTGCAAGTGGAGTCATGCACTTTTGAATGTTGGAATTAATTAGATGATTAAAGACATCTGAAAAGATGCAGATATTCATTGTGGCATTTAATTTGCAATTCTTATTCCACTTACAGGATTTCTGGTTCTTGCTGCGTCATGATGGCAGGCAGCAAAGCCACTGTTGCTGTATGCAGGTGACTGAGGAGGTAGAAGACCCACGGAGCCATTTTCCTCACCTTCACTAAGTCTTCTCCAGATCTCCTTAGGGTTGGCCCTTCCATAATGACTCAAGATTTTATTCTTCTATGCCCTCGTAGTCCCCACTTGACAGCCTTGACCTGGTATTGACCAGCCAGGAAATATAGAAAATGTTTGACAAAATCTCGCCCAGCAGTTGGTGCTGGAAACTTGAGTGCAGCCACAGCAGGGTTTGAGCAACACGGCACGTCTTGGAGAGCTCCATTGCCTGAGCTGGGCGCTGATTTTGAAAACGGAATTAGTCCAAATCCTGCTATTTATATTTCCATGCAGCTGGCTAAGATTGGAGATGGGGGTTAGCAGCTGGATGTACTTTTCTCCCTAGTGGTTCCACAGTGTGCTGTGCTCTCCTGTGCCAAGGAGGCATGGGGAATGCTGCTTCGAGGAGCTCTGGAGGCAGGACGAGCGTGTGGAGGGGATCTAGCACAGAGGTGTGGGCTGCCCTCAGCACTGCTGGACTCCAGGAGAACGAGGGAGGCCGACCAGCCCTTCCTGAAAGAAGCAGCTCTGCTTTTGAACAAAACTGCCTGGTTTCAGCTTGAACCTTTTCTTTCCAGCACACTGCAACAACCTGCATTTCCCAAGCAGTGCGTCTTCTATGGGCAGTAAGATGACCCAGGTCAGGCTGGCCTTGGCCATTGCCCTTGTAGGGTTTGAAGCTCAACAAAGGGCTTCAAAGGGTGAAGAAAGCGCCTCTACTGCTGAGGCACGAAACACTGTTAGTTTAATTGGAGAAAACTGCTGTAAAGGGAGATATTCAGAGCTTCCTCCGAAAGGATGGTATTCAATCTCAATGTCTTTGAGTTCAGTAAAGATAATGTCCTTCTAGCCATAGGGAGATGTGCTCCAGAGACAGTATGAAGATGATGGAAGATAGGACCAGTTGCTGAGCATATCTGCTCCCTGTCTCCTAAGCTGTGCATTCAGTGGTCAGGGTTATCGGGGCCCAAGCGAGCCTGAGGCCTGGGCTCTCCCCAAGGTGCCTCTGTGGGCACTCACTGTCACTGCCCTTTGTTAGGCAACCTGAAAGCAAACCTGCATCCCTGTCCCTATATTATCCAGACAGTGCAGTGGATACTAAACCTTCAGGTTACCCCAGTCAACACCTGATAGTAATTCCACATTCACATTGGTAAAGATGCTTAGGAGTTTAGAGCATTTACGAGCCATTGGGGTACCTAAGAGTGCAAATAAGCATCTACATACAACACAGGCCACATCTGAGAGGAATCAGAAAGCTTTCAGTGCCTGTGTAAGAGCCTTGCACGATTATATATATATACATATACAACTTTACACTCTTTCCTGGGGAGTAGATAAAGAAATAAATATACAGATAAATAAATATACAGATAAATAAATATGAATGCTGCTCCCGGAGGGCAGTTCTCTCAAACAGCCACGCGTAACCCCGCGGTGTGTCTGATCGCTCCCTTAGTAGGTAGGTGGCCACAGGTAATTTTGAATTTTTTTCCGAACTGTGGCCATTTTCTTTCCTTCCCTGAAGCAACCACCGCTCCCACCTCCCAGTGCTGGCGCTGCACGTCGTTAGCGAACCCAGGCCTCGTGCTGGTTAATTGCACATCAGTCTGCAGGCTGTTTTAATGCGCGGTGACCAACACGCCGAGCGGCTCGAGCGGCTCGTGGTCAGGAGATGGTGCTGTTGTCTCATGGCCACGTTCACTGAGGTCCTCCCGGGGCGCTGCACATCCCACCCCAAAACGCACAGAAGCGGAGGACGACTCGTCAAGGGTGTTTTTATGAGATAAAAGGGCAGGTTTTATTATTAGGGAAGCATCCGGATTTGTCTCATGGTACGTGCATGGATAATCCATTTCTTCTGGAATTGGGCTCTTGCATTTTAAGACACGAAAATAATTACTGAATGCCAGATGTGACAAAAAAATTAATCAGCCTGAGTTTGACCCTCTTTTTAATCTTGTGTGTTAGATTTTTATTTAAAATGTGCCCATGATTGGTTTCAAAGATTGAGGGGGGCTTAGACTGTTGTGACAGAATGAGTCCCTACTGTACATCTCATAACTGAAATATGGGCACTGATGAATAAATACAATTTAAAGTAAGCTCTGTATTAAAAGGTCAAACCATTCAGCCTGAGTCTCTCCATCTGACCTATTATCTGTGAATCGCTCATATTGCTTCTGCAAAGCAAAGGCTAAATTATATTAATTAGTTTCTAGACCAGCTGATTTAATATTTAGAAGAGTCCCAAATCCTTTGTATTTTCTTAGCACATCATTTACATTTCCATATCTAAAACTCGCTGCAAAGTTTTGAACTAATTTGACATATCTCTCTTACCAAAAAAAAAAAAAAAAAACCAACAACATCAGGGAATGTTGCTGAAGAGGAGCCTGCTTTATGGCTGAGGCAATCCCGGACTTCCTCAGTCAGGAAGCCGCACAGACTCTGATGCATAACTAACACAAGCGTTCACGTAACCCATCTGAAGGCAATGCCTCACAAGCTGAACCATCAGGGACTCCCTAATTTTACCATCAAACAGGAGGGAATATTCCTCTCCCGTCACCTGCTGACGTCCTCTTATGATGTCTTTCCCGGAGTCCTCACACCAGATCTCGTGTGGAGTTACCCACCGTGCCGGAGGTGAGGGACCTCCTTTCTGCACAGTCTGCATCCCAAGTCAGGAGAAGGGGTTCCCTGAAGGACAAAAGGAGCCATTTCAAGTGAAGTTCGGCTTTCCGCTGGCAAGTCTGTGCCATGGTCCATGTGTGATTCAATCTTGTCCAGGAACGGTGGGAGTTTGAGGCATGTTTGAGTGTGGGGATCACACATGGATAAGCTGAGGCAGGAGCTCCGAGGTTAACGCTGCACTAGTTCATCAAATGGTCTCAGGATGACGATGATTCCCACAATTCCCACAATTTGGACCCCAGCACGGCCGGGACCTGCTGCGGTCACGACCGAGACGAGACCCCCCTGGGGCTGTGGGGAGAAGGAGACCAGAACAGCGACGTGGGCCACGCACATTTCATTGGCTAGCCTGAGTGCAGTGTGAGAGGCTCTGTGGAGCTGACTCACCTGTCATTTGTAAAGCAGAAGCACTTTTTACTCGCTTTGGGCACTCAGTTTGCCTGAAGTCGTTCTGAGATGACAGTACAAAAAGCTTCTCCATACTGAATGGCAGGTCCTGGTGCAAAGCATAAGAGCCTGCTGGTTCTCAAAGAGAAACCATAGCGTCTTCTGCATACTCTAAAGGCCCGATGCTGGATGTTTGGACATGGAAAAGTGTCAAGCCATACACTTGAAAAAAACAGTATGGAAAAACTATATGCAAGTAAGTGGAATAAAATCTACCAATGCAAAATATGAGGAAATATTAAAGTCATTCCACTAGCCATGCCTGTGAAAGGCTCCTCTGCATGAGCTGTAGTGCTACAGAATTTAGATTTCCTTTTCTAAATACCACTGAGGAGTGGAGAGCTCTTTCGTTTTAAGGACAGGTTTAACCTGTGGTGTGGTCAGAGGTTTTTATTCTCCCTCGCAGGTGTTAGCTGGTAATTTATCTTTGGGATACACTGAAGATTAAATGATTTTCAGCACTTTTGCCATCCTCTGTCATCTAGACAGCCCAGTATTTCTTTCCCTGTATCATCTCTCCTAAAGGTCAGACCTCCAAGCGTGGCAGCCAAAAGGATGCACAAATTGCCTGTGGGCTGCTGCCCGACGAGCCGGCAGCTCTGCTCCCGCAGCTGCGAGAGGAGAATTCTCAGGGTACTGTGATCCAAAAAAAGAGCGGGGGGGAAAGCTTGTTTTCTGCCAAAATGTGTGTTTTTCTTACCTAACAGAGGCCTTTTTAAACTTAGCTGTTTTTCTGGAGTGCAGCTGCAGTATTTTTCAGGGTTTACTGGTTCTGTCAGAAACGATATCCCTCAGCATCAGGGTGTCACCCACCTGTCCTCATGTATTAACAAAGCTCTCAGGGCAGTTGGACATCACTGGACAACTCATTTTCAGATGCTGACGGGAAACAGAAACTCAGTGCTGTACTATGGTAACAGATGAGAAGTTCTTTTGCAGGACACCGGAAAACAGGACCTGTTGCTATCACAGGCTATATAAATAACATTTGATTTCACTCATCACCCATGGGCATTTGCATAGCACTGGTAGCATTCACCACCTACTGCAGCCCAAAGTGCACCCCAGCCAGAAGCAATATTCACGTCTGCTTCTGAGGGGTACCCACTTATTCATACCAGAACAATCTGCAGGCTCCTTTATGCTAAGACAGATACTGGACAAGTAAGCAGTGCCTGCAGTCATTTCTGCACCCCTTTCTGACTTGCATTGGTTGTTTTCACTGTTTTTGTTTGTTTGTTTGTTTGTCTGCTTTCTTTTCTATTTCTGTTGCATTATGAAATAATCTCACAGGCATTTGTGTTCTTTAATGGGAAGCACCTTTGGTTTTTGGAAGACAATTTAAATCAGTAATAACAGGATGCATCTTAATTTCCAATCCTATCTCCAGAGAGTGATCATCAGGTGGAAGCCTTGCACCTACTTATCTACCCAGCCATGCATTTAGCTTTCAGTGACTATACTATTTGTCTCTAATGCAGTTTCAGTGACAGCTGTCTGGAAAACTCCAATTATCTGAAGGCCACTGGAAAAAAAAAAAAAAAAGAATATGCAAGTAAAATACCGGTGGATCATTTTTTCCTATGCTATTTAAAAGCAGGAAATTAGGAACTTGCTCTAGGAAACTCCATCATGGAGATAGTTTCATTGACCTCAAAAGAGAGGCCTTTTTGTGCTAAAATTTCTTCAGACTTTGTATATGGCAATGACCTGAGAATGCTTTATAAACAAATATGTGAATGTCATTTGCTTGGCACTTCAGGAAACCATGACGTGATGTGAAACCATCACATTGCATTGTGATGCAATTCAGCAGAGCCTTCTCTTGATGCTCCGTGAACATCAGCGTGCCAGAGTTACGCAGTCTTGCCCATCTCAATAACAGTACCCACTATTTTGACACCCGTATTTTAAAAAGTGTTTTCAAGGAAGCCCTGAGGACTACTCTTCTGTATTGACCGTAAATGGGGATTAGTTTGGGTGGTTCAGATGTAGATGTTCATACTGCACATGAGGTACATGAGATGAATCTAGCCCTTGTGTTCTCATTTTCTCCTCTCTCTTTCATTATTGATGAGTTATGCTATGGCTGAGGAGGTCCCTGGAAGAACAGCAGATGATCTAAGCAGTGCCAGTGATGCCTATGTTCTTACTGAAAAACATAGGTCTTCCTATAGCCATTCAGCTGCAGCAGAACATACAGGCTCAATAACCTATTGCACATTCAAAATTCAATATTGCTATGGTTTATACATTAAAACAAACAAACGAACTTAAGGCAAACAAACAAATAAAGCAGCAGAAGGAAAACAGCGTACCTGGAATTTAAACATCAATAAGATGGTCAATCAGGGGGCTGAAGAAGCTTCAGAGATCACCTAGTCCAGCCAAATTCCTAAGACAAGATTATCTTCAATGATATTTTTCCTACTCTCATAAAGCTCCCAATCTGTAAATTTGCCACCACCCAAGCTTGTCCTGATATCTAAACTGATGCTTCCTTGTGATCGTTTACAACCACTGCTTCTTTTCTCTACGATGAGCCCGAAAAACAGATTAACTAGGAGGTCTCTCCTGTCTTTGACTTACTTGGCTGGTATCATGTCACCATGTAGTCCCTTCCCTCTAGTCTAAACAACGTCATCTTGTTCAGTTTTTCCATGTGGCATTTTGACTCTTCTGAACACAGAGGAACGATGGGCACTGCAGTGCGGTGATGCAGCGTATTGTGATTAGCCACTAAATTTGTTAGGAACTACAGACGCATTAATTATAATTTGTTTTTTTGGTTGGCTGGTTTGGTTTGTTTTATCCTGAAGTAAACATGAAAACATTACCAACACACCAGAAAGCAAACATTAACCTCACTGACTAACTTCGCTAATTTTTATAGATTTGTTGACATAAGATAAAGTATTATATGGATAATAATGCATTTGTCTTAGAACTTTCATTTCTCTTGTATTTTTGTTGGCTTTGATTGGTCAGGGTAGATCAAGAAGAACTGTATATAAGCAACATTGTGTAAGCAAAAAAACAGGTAGTGGTGGAGGGAATCTCAGACTGTCGTTTATCATGGGCTGTACACAAAGCAGACTGCATCATTAAAGTAGGTCACTGTCCCTTTGTTTCACTCTGTGAAAATCTCAGCTTTTAATTAATACAATACTGTTCTTACAGGCTCAAGTAGATATTTCTCATGGATAAATTTAACAGATTTTCCTAGAAACAGGTTATGTTGAAATGTAGAGTCTCTAGAGTCTCAAGAAATAGAGACTTTCTGTTTCATGCAGATTGTCTAATAGAATCCAGCCTTTTCAAGTTAAAGCCATTCAGGAAGTGTTTCCTCTATGCCCTCCCTTCACAAATGTGCAAGAATTTGACCCTCCAATATTCCAAATTTGGCCTACATGTTAAAGCCGGTCAGATGGTCACATATATAGCAAACTATAGACATTCAGTGAAAGATGAAGAAAATCAAGTTTAATGTACAGTGCAAAGACAAAAGGGAAGATTAAGGGTATCACTAACGTTTGTGTGTCTGTATGTATATATGTGTATATTTCTCCTTGAAAAGAGATTATTTTTGCCCTTGCTTCTGAAATTCACTGTGCAGTTTTTCTAGTTTAGAATTGCTTACCATGATGTAGCCCACTCGGGAAAGAGGGTGCATTTCAGGGAGGAATTAATACAAGCTCTAGAAATATTATGATATGTGTAATGGCATATGAATTGTCACATGAATGCCAATAATGAATGCAAATAGGAATGCATATAATGAAAGAAAAAATGACAAGAAAAGACTTAGTTCTACAAATATGTGTGTTTGTATCTAACCAATGTCAAAAAAAAGTTGGGCTTTCTGTTGTTAGAAACACTATGCAGGGCAATGCACTGATCAGAGAATCATGGAAGAGCTGAGCTTGGAAGGGGCTGCTGGAGGGGGTCTAATGCAACACCCCTACTGAAGGCAGGGCCATCCAGAGCAAGTTGCTGAGGGGCCCAGAGAGGTTTTAAGTATCTGCACAACCTCTCTGCAAGCCCATTCCACTTTGCTAATTTTTACACAGTAGAAAAACTTTTTCTTATGCTTCAGCAGGATTTCCTGTGTTTCTGTTGGTGCCTGTATCATCTAAGCCTGCCAATGGGCACCGCTGAGGAGATTCTGGTTCCTTCTTTACTCCCTCCCCACTAGCTATTTATACCGCTTGGTAAGACCCCTCTGAGCCTTCTCTTCTCCAGACTAGACAACCCCGCTCTCTCAGCCTCTCACTGTGTGAGAGATGGTCCAATCCCTTAATCATCTTAGTGGCCTTTGGCTGGGCTGGCTCCAGCAGGTCAAACACGGCTCTTGTAGTGGGAGGGCTGTCCCCTCCCTGGCTGGTCCCAGCTGTGGCCTCACCAGTGCTCAGGAGAGGGGCAGGATCCTTCGGCCTCCTGGGGATGCTCTCCCTAGGCCAGGCCAGGGGGCTGCTGGCCACCTTTGCTGCCTCCCAGGAGCTGACTCCAGCTGGGAATCTCACAGCTCCGTCTGCTTTCCCTGAACATAGGAAAATACCGGAATTTATTCCTTAATGCTAAAGCATTTGTGAGAATTTGAAACACATTATGCAAAACATAATAAAATAATTATGGCAATAGTTTCACAGAGAATTTATAAATCTCAATTAAATTTTCACATAACCATTTTTTTTTCAATATCTTACTCAAAAGTATTTTTCTCTAGTTCACACCTAGTATTTTCCTTGGGATTAAAAAAAAAAGTTTGGGTTTTCACAGATGTCTAAAGGTGCTGGGAATATGTATGACATTAATTTATAGCTCCACAACATGAATTTCATATAAAACACTATCCTTTTTAATACATATTAAAAAAACCCCACTTAATTTCAGTTTTGAATTTCTCTTATAATAGGTTCTTCCCACAATTATTTGGTTTTCCATAGCCTCCATTTTCCATTCTGTGTATTCTGAAGAGATGATTAGAGTTGCTTAACTGTTCATATGATGAGATTTTAAACAGTTATAGACAGAAGTACTAAAGGGCAAAAAATGTCTCATGGTTCTCAGAAAGCAATAATGTTCTTGTTTTCCTTATTTTTGTTCTTGTTCTTTCCTTATTTTGTTCTTGTTTTCCTCATTTTGTTCTCAGAAAGGGTGATAGTAAAATTCATTTAATATGAAGAATTGTTTTTTCCACCAAACAAAATAATATGAACCATGTGAATCCTCAGATATTGGCTGGGAAATCATGAGAAAGTCACTTGAATGAGATGAGGTTTTCACGACAACAGCTAAGAAAAGTTCTACTTAAAATGTTAGTTATCAAATGCTAATAATAATAAGAAAGCAATAGAAATAAGACATGGCAAATTCATGTGCCACAGTGTTAGTTAGAAAATGTTTGTAAATGGTTATTAGATGGCTACTGAATAAAAGTGATAGTAAACTCAATATTATTCCAAAGAAATTAGCTAGTAGGACAGACACCTCACTCAGTTTCAAATATGTTTTGATGTCTGGAAATAAGAAACTGCAAATACTGGGACACAGAAATGCAGTCAAAGTTTTTAATCAGTCTTATTACCTCACTCACATGAATATCATGGAATATATTAATCTGTATAATGTATAAACATATCAATTTTATGGGAGTTTGCTATTTCTACTGATATAAAAAAGATCATATATGTATTCCAATTATAAAGCATTTTTCAGTCATACTTCTATATGATAAAAATACATTCTCCCTAGTTAAAGCTGACTGCTACTTAGGGTCTCATTGACTCCCTAAATTCTGCCTTCATGAATGTAATTTACTTATTATAAAAACATTCCAGTGAAATGTGAGGAAATGTCATTCCAGTGAAAGCAGAGGAATTAAATCTGCGCCTTTCACTAGGTGTAGGCCACATCTCATCTCACTCTAGGCAAAAGACCTAAGCCAAATATCCAATTTCCCCCCTCAGAAAAAGATAGCGCCTTCCAGATGGTGAGTCGTCCTGTCTTAAAATAATCTGGGCTGGGGACAATACTGCTCTCTGGGGACATCTCTCCCCCCACTCCAGTAAACACAAAAGCCACACGCACAAAGAGCTTAATTCTAAGATTTAGAGCACTAATGTTAAATAAAACGCACGTAGGGACAGTGAGCTTGGTGCTACTGTTGGATGGACGACGTGTACGCGCTGGGACAGCAGTTCGTAAAGCCTGTTCCAATGTGGCAGTAGTTATCCAGCTCTAGTTAAGCCACAAAACTAATAGTTAAGTAACAAACTACATAAAAACAATCTGACTCTATTACTCACAGGATGTTTGCAGGACTGTCAGTCTGATCTTGCTATTACAAAGACAGTGTTCCAAGTTTTGGAATAAAGAACCCAACTGTTCAGAAGTATGACGGTCCGTTGTACCCACTCAGTGAATAAATGATAGGGACGGGCTTGAAGGACAGGAACTGCTAGGGACAGGATGCCAAATAATATTTTCTCATTATTAGATATTTCTATCCCCTATTCTCCCTACTCTATCAAGATTTCTGTTAATCTTTGTTGTTGTTGTTGTCTGAGCTGAGCTAATTCATTAAAATATATTCACCAAAATTACTTATAATATATTATCATTTATAATAATAATATTTATAATTAGATGTTAAATATGCATAAATATTAAAGAAGCAGAAAAACACTTTAAAACATCTGAGGCTTACAATGTATGTATTGTCTTTCCCTTGTTCGCTTGCTTGCTTGCAAAAGCACAAGATATGAAAGATACAAAAGTCTCACTTCAGAAAGAACACACACTGCTTAAGTATACAGCAATGACATTAACACAACTTCTGAGCGGAAAAAGTATAATCTTTTGAAGTGGAAGTTCTTGGTCTTTGTAGTTTAAAGATTAGGCCTTTATTAGATGATCATGAGTACGGAGCATGGACTTGCGTCAGTCCCATGAGCGCTCTTTAAACTAAGTTCAGCTGCACACTGCTGAGAAAATTGAAGACTTTCTGGAGCTGTACAGGAAAAGAATGCATTGGGGGAGAACTGGCGCATAGTCTGTATTAATCTGTACATCCACACATGTGATCTGTTGATATGTGCACACAGTCAAGGCAAGGCACACACACAGGTTTCAGGGATAGAGATTGCAAGGCTTTAACCTTCCCGTTAATGCTGCTAGAGGCCTGACAAGCTGCTGTGTTACTTAGGCTGTAGCTGTAGGATTGGAACATGCCTTAGACAATGTGCACTGCTCACATAAAAGCATGCAAAGACATTCACACAATGTACAACCTCAGCAGGACTAAAGGAAAGGAAAATTGTACCAGATGTAGGGTGATCCTGATGATCCTGATAAGGCTAGAGTAAGAGCATCTAAAACAGGATAACAAGAAAACAAAAACAGATAGGTATAGGGGCACATGGAATATAATGCCTAAGTTCTGGTGTTATGATCCTAAAAGATAACTGTAGTAGTCTTGGGCCATGCCTTTTGATGCTGTGCCAAACTCCCTGCTCCTAGGAGTTCATTTTCATGGGTAGGCATAACTAAATTCCCATGCTGAAAACCATCAGGCAAATACGCTAGGGCTGTGCTAGCATGCAGTAAACTCAGCCTCACCTTTGCCACAGCCCTTTTTGGGTTTTGTTTAGTAAGTTTGAATGCTGAGGTCCCCTCCTAGTGACTTTGCGAGCACTGCAGACAATACTGACAGGTCTCTAAGGCCCAGTTGAAGACAACAGCAGCAACAACCCCAATCACTGACCTTGATGGCAAGGGACAGCACAAAGGACAGGAGCCTTTCAGTTTCTATAGCACTAGTGTCTTTCTTTTGTTTCCTCCAACAATCAGGGTCAATGTCTTCTTCTGTACCTCATCCCATGAGGCTGTTTTCAGATCAGATTTAGGAAAAACGAGAGGTTAAATCCCAAGTCGCCAACATGTGATGCCAGGCGCTCCAGTGAGAGTAGAACTGAAGTGATCTCCTCTCACACCTTAGTGCAAAGTATCTCACAGCTAATGCCAAATGCACAGAACGACTGACTGTCTTCTCCATCGGAAATGCTCATTGCAGCTGAATTTATGGAAATATCATCAAAGAATAATTCTATATTCTTTAGAAACTTGGAGTATCTTTGAGTCTCAACAGATACGCTTAAGCCCTACTGCACAATGATTCCTATCCTTTGAAGTGAATTCTGATTTTCTCTCAAAAACAAGTAAAAAGTAGCATACAAATAAGTTATATAATTCCATCCCAAAATTACACAGACAGAACAGCAAAGCTGAAAGTTCAAAGTAAAGATTATGCACATTATTACTGACGCGTGTATGAAGCTATTTGCTTTGAAATCTCTGTTCAGTTTATTGTGAAAGTTTTAAACTTAGTGATTTGGAACAGCAGAAAGTGATTAAAATAAGTGTGTAAGAAAGATGGGCAAACTAGGCTAGATGTCTGGATCTTCCACAGATGACAGATTACTGGGCAAACCACATCAGCCTTTTTCTTCTTTCTTGTACACCTGAGGTACCAGCCTAAAACTCTTGGGAACCCTTGGAATAGCTGAAAAGAATAAGGAAAATGTTCAGCATTTTTGAGAAAACCAACTATTAGTATTTGTGCTGGACATTCAATTGCTGAGACAGTTGTGATTTACTTAGGAATATTCATATACATCTTCTTTTGTCTAAGGTTCTTATATGGAAACAAAAAGACTAAAATCTTTACCTGCCTGTGGGTTTTTTTGGAGAGAAGGAGAGGTTCAAGCCTGGGAGAACCCTGCAGAATTGCACTGATGAGCACAATACAGAAAGAAGATCAGAAAATTTTATTTAGCACCATTTAGATGTAAGTAACACCTGCAAGGATGTAAACAAACTCTCATTCATCCTCTTACTCTCTGATCTCCTCAAATTCTTCACCAAATATTTATATTTTCATTGAGATAGAAAAATCCAGGCCCCAGCTAATTTTGTCTTTTCTCATTCTGAAAAAATGCCTGAATAAATATTTAAGTCATAAAAGAAGCCAAGCATAGGAAATATTAGCCTGAATGATTAAATCACAAGATATTGAAAATGGACTGGTAAGGTAGTGATGCATATTTTACCTGTAGGCACTGCCATACACTATATTTTAAGGCCTATAATTAAAGTGACCTTTCTGACACACTTCATTCACTTGGGAGAGTTTAGAATTCAACTGGAGTAGGGTTCAGCTCAATGGAGTCTGACTCTATAAAGCTTTCATGTTCATTTGAAAATCTTTAATACAAGGGAAAATATTTTTCATCATTTGAGAGCAATAAAAAGGAACTTGCATATGTCAACTTTTATGGATGGCAGACTCAGATGTAGTGTAGAGTTCAAATGATCTCGCTAAATATATATCTGGAACTCAATATAGAAAAAGTAAAAAAAACACCCATGTATTATTAAGGGCATTACATTTTTAGTCTTGTTATAGTAGTATAAACTGCTGCAAGGATTTTCAAGCAAATGCTGGTAAGCCATTACAGTAACTGTGTTGCTCTCAACTAGACAAGACTCCCCAGTAAAGCTGAGGAGAAAAAATAGTTTCTTTTTGTAAAAACTGTAGTTGGAACACGATTTCCAATCTTTGCTTTTAACGGTATTCGAAGGCAGCTCTGGAGTGGGGGATAACATATGGCCTTTTCTGTATGTTTACAAGAAAAGCCCCTTTTCAAATAAACAGCCATTAGCTAAACAATAGGGCTTCTAATCTTATTAATCCTTTAAAAGATTGCTTGGGTAGGGGTGAACAAAGCTCATGCTTGCCTGGGTCTCCACTTTATTTTAATAACAAAACGCTGCCGTCCCAGCCTCGTTTCCCCCTGCCACCCCTTCCTGGCGTGGTGGACGCTGAGGGTATTGGTGATGGAGGTATGAGGCAAGGTCGGTGCTTGCTGTTCTTCTCTGGGAGCCTCTGCCTATTTCATCCCTAGGATTTCGGATACTTAAGGACTTCTGCCTCCTTGCAGGCAGCAAGTCCCTCTCAGGCACCAAGTATGCAGGGACTTGAGCTTGTGCTTGAGCTGCAGAGATGAACTTACCTCAGAGGGGAGAGAGCAGCAGTGGAGAGCTACCGACGGCAGAAGTGGAGCGCCCCAACTCTGCTCTGCTTCTGCTTTTGGCGTGCTTTCTGCTCCCGCTTTGGTGAGTCCCTGGCTCTAGCGAAAGATGTCTGAATCACACGAGGAGGAGGAGGAGAGGGACGCGCTGCTCGGTGCAGAGACACCCGCTGGCATACTTGAAGCAAAGAAAATTACGCTGCCTCAAAATGTGTACGACAGCCATCTTAACTCCTGGCAGGGAGATCTGGAACAAGAAACACTGAGTGTTATGAAACAACATCCTTCGGAGAGCAGCACTAACCGTAAATGTTTAATGTACAGCTGCAGCATCCAGATGTCGGCTGCACATCTGAGCGGACGTGCTAAGCAGCCTGGTGCTCCTTAGGCAAATCCTCACCCTGAAGTTGACTGGCCAGTGTTAGTGCTGCCTGCTGTAAAACGCACCCCGAGGCAGTTTCAGAACCGAGTGTCACTTAGGCTGCTCTAAACCGTGCAGGGGCTGAAATGCTTTTGTAGTCCTCACTATAAGGCAACCGCCAAGGTATCTTAAAGCTGATTTAGCTGCAGTCTGCACCAGAGTTGCAAAGCTTTTAAAAAAAATTGTAAATGCCTTCTGTTACTATACACGTTTGCCAGTATATGCCATCTAACCTCTTTCAGCTAATATGGTCTCCTATTCATTTCCAAATCCCCCTGTAGCTTTAGCAGTACGTACTTGGCTCCCTGGCACGTCAATTTTATCATCTGCAGCCCTGCTGCCTCAAGTGCACACGGGCAGCAACAGCTCTTCTCCCCTTGCGTGTGTATGTGTGTGTGTGTACACAAGCCCTGCTCAGTGCTGGATTAAGACACTGGAATTAAAGACCTAAATCTCCAACTCTGGAGTGATTAAATGCGACTCTGTAAGGCTTTTTTCTTTATATATATATATATATATATCTATTTATATATATCTGTATATATAAAATATATACTTAGAGATACTTGAATATATTTCTTTTTTTCAAGTATTTTTTTCCTAAAGCAACAAGCATCTGACCCTTATGGTCATGAAAGCGTGATCCCGTTTTAAGTGACGCAAGGGTATCTGCTGTTAACTGCAGTAACTAACCAAAGTGATGGCTGCAGCTGTATTCAAGCTGCTGAAACCACCTCCCCTTCCCGGATTTGTCCCCAGGGCGGGTGAACATCCGCCCGTGGGTGCTGCCCGTCGCGGCCAGCATGGCTGCACACGCTTGCCCCAGGCTTGTGGCGACGCGGGGCTGTGGGCTGCTCAGCCCCGAGGGCTTGGGACCCAGTGACCTTCTCACCGCATGGACTTGCTGCCCTGCAAATGCTGCCACCTCATCAAGCATGGTTTGTGTCCTCCCGGCGTCTGTCACTCCCCGTGCATGCCAAGTGTCACAGTCCTGCCGTGGCTCCCCAGCAGGGCTGTGCTCGGCACCCCTGTACGGCGGGAACTCGTCTCCTGGACGTGCGCAGGCTCCCTGTTTTCAAGAGCCTCCAGTCCCGCCTGCAGCAGCTGCCACCACTACGTGGTCCGTGGATCGCTCTACACGCTGGCCCTGCTCGCCCAGGTGCACAGGCAGGTACCAGGAAGCCCCAGGACTTGCATCCTGCAGCCTTTGCACGGTGGCATTACCACTGCACTTGAGCTGGAGGGGAAGGAAGAGCTCCTAAAAACTGATCTCCAGCCCTCTTGAAAATGAAGAACTAAGAAACGGGATCCTGAAGATCCACAGTCCAGAACATAAGCAGGGCTTACCTATCTAATCTGATGCTCAAGAAAAATCCCATCATTTTAAAAATGCTCCTGATGGGGGAGGACGGGGAGCGTTCCTCCACCTCCATGCGTGGCCTGCAGCCCCTGCTCTGCATCCTGGGGCAGCCGTAGGGCGCATGGGGGGTGTCTCCGTGTGTGTGTGGGTATGTCTGTGTGTGAGGGGGTGTCTGTGCACACG